>PVKA01021817.1:0-38061 GCA_004027165.1 Ctenomys sociabilis
CTTCCTTTGTCTACACCTGTCAAAAGTGGGCACTCCATTGACATTCAACTAACTTAGGTGCTTGAACTCGACATCACAATCCAACACAGTCCAGCATTCTGCAACCATAGTGAGTTATTCAAAGAAATTGTCGACCATATCCATTTACAGCTCAGCTTAATATTATGGGCTCACGATGTATACTTCATTTTTATACTTTTCTGCTGGATGGTTAAGACATAGGTAGATCAAGACTTATATACCAACACACGAACTTTATATTTCCTATGTGGTCATTGAAGTCTTCTCAGGGTTTATCTTGTAGTCCTGTACATTATTCTGTAGTTCCTTTGTCTGTGTCATCCATGTGGATGAGTCACAGCCATCACATGAGGAATGGTTGAAAAAGATGTGGTATTTCTATATAATGGAGTATTACTCAGCTATTAAGAATGATAAGTTCGAAGCATTTATACTGAAGTGGATGCCACTTGAACATATACTCATAAGTGAAATAAACCAGACACACATGTGTAAATATCATGTAGTCTCCCTAGTATAACAAGCAAAAAGCAGAAATACAAAGTAAAATACAATGTACAACAAGTAAAATCAATTGAGTCAGATAAGGCAAAGTGAATGGCATATGCTGCAGGATACTAATCAGCTTTGCTTCTGGATGGTTAACAACCTAAGATCACAAGTCAGAGTTGGAGAAATAGAAGAGCCACAAGGCCAGCCAACATTTTGGCCCTAGCCTTTCAAGGTCAGTGAAGACTCAGGACATAGGAGAACCTGTACTGCAACATCATAAAACTCAGGTGAGCTCCAAATTTTCTGAACAAGGAGATTATGGAGCCACAGAGGAAAGAGATTGAAGTTCTATAGTGTGCCTGGGGAGAGTCACATGAAGAGAAAACTTTCTCTCAGGCTCTCACAGAGAGCAATCTGGTCTTTGCATTTTATTTACTGTGTCACAGAGCAATACTGTTTGGTTGCTTTCACTCCCATCTGCCTACAAGCCCCTTCACAGCACTGATACCATAACAGTTGTGTCTAGTTGAGAAGTTTAGAAGTTTAACTCAGCAGTGGGCCAGGGTCCTCACTTTGTAAACATCCCTTCCCTGATGAAGAGGAGGGCATTGGGATGATGTGAGAGCTATACCTGCCCTAGCAGGTGGAAGCCTGCTCATAATATAATGGGAAAAAAAGGTTTTCTTAGTCTCTTTCACTTTTGTTATTTTTATTGTCTTCTGCAGCCTTGAGCAACAATGTTGACCCTGCCTTAGAGCCAGCTAATTACGGACTGAAACCTCCTCAAACCTTTCCTTATTTGATTTGGGTGTTGGGCATTTTGTCTCAGCAATAAGAAAAATTATCGAAGAGAGCATGCCTATCTTTTCATTTATATACCCAGCAACTAGCACAGGAGCAGCCCTCTAATCTGTGCTCCACCCATATTTGTCTGAGTAAGTAAAATTCAGTCCCAATAGACCCCAAATTCAAGTGATTTACTGCCCTTAAGAACATCTGACATCCTTCTTTCCTTAGCTCATTTCTCATTTTAGTTTGGAATTGGAGGGTGAGTTTGGGCCTTCCGTAAAGTGTAGCACATCAGCTTTTAGCTTACAAGTGATATATGAAGTTCACACATTCAACCTTTACTCTAGAACAAGCAGGATGCTAATTAGTACCGATGCCCCGTGGGGCTGAGCTGAATCAGTCAAAGTTCCTTGACTTTGGAGAAGTTGGAGGTGCCTTACAGAATCTATTCTACATGGAACAAAAACCAGTTTTCCTGCTTTGCCCTCTCAGCCACAGTTAGAGTACATTGGCAGGTCTTTTTTTCAGCTTGAACTTGAAAGGAGGGCATTTGACAGTCAAAACATTTCATAGGTCTCTTGTGGAAGCCAGCAGTGGGGCAGCAGAAGGACCTCTGGGCTGGGAAGCTGCTCAGATGGGTCTGACCTACAGCTGGCCTTGGATGATCGCTCTGTTCCCCACATGCATGGCTTCCCTTTCCAAGGGGACGAGTGGACAACTTAAGGCTCACCCTTGATACTCTGTTCTTCAACAGATGCTTATACTTTTAAAAAATGTATTTGAAGCAAACATTCAGAAAGTCATAAACTGGAAAACCAAATGTTAGTAACTGAGTTTTCATGTTAAACAAAAATCAACTGGGAGTAAAACTCGTTGAATTGGACTCTAAGGTTTATTAAGCTGCATAACGTAGCATGGAGTTTTATCCAAACAATAAAAATCATGCTGGGCTTGATGATAACACCCTGAAATACTCTTCATTGTGTACTACAATTGCACTTTCTCCCCTGCCTCTGAAATAATGAGAGGCTGATATTGTTAGCAAACCTGCTGCAAATTTTATTGGAAAATAAACTATCTTTTCTATTTTTGCAGTTTTATTCATTTGCAGATCCATTTCCAGTTGTGCTCAAAGACAATTATCATATTTGTCACCTGCTCATCTTCTTAAGAGCAGTAACCTGCCTGTATCCCCATGCTTGCTTCCAGTTTGTTTGCAGGCTCCTTAAAGGACTGGCAGAATCTCCTTGCCTTGAGACTCATAAAGAGATTACTTGGGAAGACCAGCTGGCTAACTCTCCTTGGAGGAGGAGGAATTATCTCCATGTTGGCTGAGTCCACCTTATTTCCATGTCCTGATGTGTACAGAGCCATCTTGAACTTTTCCTTATCCCTTCTATTGGTTTAAAATAAGGCAAATTGGTCCAGCCAAAGGTACTGATGGTAATCATTGAAGGCAGCAGGTAGTGTTGCCCTGGAAACCTCCTCTGTTCCCTTGTGGAATGAAGAAGCCAGTGCTCCAAGTTATGGGCCTGGATAGAACCTTGAGACAGAGGTTATGCCTTCCTGAGGATTGAAAACTTACACATCAGAGCTGTAGCACCAACCCCAAAACACTAGATACTATCTCAGTTGTGTTGTGCAGAGATAACCTTATCTCTGCTTATTGCTGAGGTGATTTCAGGCCTCATATCTAACTCAGCTTATAGCCCTCATGTACTTCCTGTCATTCTCACAGTCACTCATCCTCAAGCCATTCCCTTCTTCATGAATGATTAAAATCCATGTCTGATACTGGAGTGAGCCCTTTGTTCCAGATAATCATCATTGTGGCCATATTCAGAATGCCTTTGTTCCCCACCATTTTGGATATATTGTTGTGTCATTATTTAGATCATGTGTTGCACTGAGAGTGGAAGATTGGAATTAATTCATTTGGATCCTAATAACTTTTACCATGGGATTAAAAATACAAACCTCCTGGATCACAATGAGTACTGAGAAGGACTCTCTATAGATTATATTTTACTTCTCTTTACAAGTCTATAAAATATTTGATACAACAATAAAATTGTATTCAAATCTTAAAAATCTACAGATATTTTTATGGGGAAGCTCTTTTGATTTAGTGAAAGGAAAAATGTCAACTTTCAAGTGAATTGTACAAGTAAGGTAAAGATTATCAGGAATGTGGGCTATCATTAATTCAAAAGCTTATAAAAGTAAAGGAAAAGAATAAACAGAATTGAAGTAAGAAAAAAATCTAGGCTCAGATGCCAAGCTATAAAGAAGGATGGAAGGAAAAAAGTATTAGAAGAGGTATAATTTAATGGTTGCAAGTAATTTTTGTCTACACTGTAGTAATGATCAGAGTGTATAAAGTATAACAAAATAGATTATTTAAACAATAGAGTTAGGATACATCATTTCATGATTGTATATTGTATACTTGATAGTCTCTCTACTTTTATCTTTCCAATACCATTTTGACTTTTAACATCTTACTTTTTTGTCTTTTCCCTCTTTATTATCTCTCAATTATTTTTTTCTCACCATTTCATTATCCTACTTTCTCAGCTACAGCATATAAGTGTACAGCTTTTAATTAATAACCCTGTATTTTGCATTTTTTAAATGAACTAAATACATTATAATGTACACTTCCACAGAAATGCAAGAAGTTAAGTGATGACCATGTTGTTTTTCATTTGTTATCAGTGACCATAGATAAAATTTCTTACCTGTACAAAAATAAAAGAAATTATTTAAAGTTTCCATTCTTGTTAAGAAAATACTGTAGGCTCATGTTCACAGAGTCTATTTCACAGATTACAGAGCAGAAAATATATAAGCTTATTTTTGGAATGTCTACCATGTATAATATATCATTTGTATGCATATATTATACATTTATATGAATATATGGTCATATAAATTATATATCTATATATCTTTCAGTATATATACTAGTATATGTACAGATATACATACGTAATATGTAAGAACTGAGAATTGAAGAGAAGTGTGGAGATATTGTCTGAAAATTCCCAAGGACTGTGTGTCCAGCACTGCAGTGTCAAGAGGGGGAAAATGAAAGTCCATGCGGTGTGTCTTGGTTACTTTTCTCTCTTTGCAGGTAAAAATTACTCAAAGCCCCAGAATGAAGGAAGAAAAGCTTATTTAGCTCACAGCTTCTGGAGGTCTCGGTGCATACTCAGGTGGCTCCATGCCTGGGTAGTATCTGGAAGAAGGCAGCAGTTCATGGTGGTGGAAAAGCAAGAGCAACAAGGAAGAAGCAGCAGCAACAGCAGCAGGGAGAGCAAGCCTCTCTCCTTTCCTTGTATTGCATCCATGCTATCTGCCCAGGACGGTGCAGCACTCACAGCCATAACCTCAGCATTGGATCACAAATTAATACCAATTTCTGGAAGCCCATCCCAAGACCACATGAGGCTTTGTAGTGGGGAAGCTACACACAAACCATAACATAATGGCATGCCCATTCAAGCAGGTTAAGTACCTTTTCTGGTTTTACAACTGAGTTCACATTTTGAGGTACCAGGTTGTCACTCACCAGTGCCACTGGTTAGTGCCATTGTTGGAGCCTGAACCCAGAACTCTGACCTTCTCACCCAGGTTGTTTTTTCTGAACCACGAGTTGATGAAGTCGCCAGGTAGATCTACATTACAGTATGGATTAATTGACTTCAGGTATAGTTTTGATCAACTCTTTTTTAATTAAAAAATGTGTATGTAGAATAACACAAATATATTAAGATGTAGACAGAGTGGTGAGAGTGAGGAGGCTGTGTCGAGCTCCTGCTTCACAGTCATTGCAGTACCCTGAGCTCCATAGAGACAGAGCTGGGGCAAGTGAAAGCCAGATGGGCACTGGGAGACTCTGTACCTTACTGAGGAAAACAAGCAAATGTGGGCAAAGGAGATTCTAAAAAGCTGAGAAGCAAGATGTCATCACGTGCATTCTTTATCCAAAGTTGCAGAAAGAAGCACAAGAAGAAGCACCTTGATGCTTCTGTTATCTTCTCAGAGTTTTCTAGAAAGTGCTCAGAGAAGTGGAAGACCACATCTGCTAAAGGAAAAGGAAAATTTGAAGATAATGCAAAAACAGACAGGGCTCGTTATGAAAGAACAATGAAAACTATAATCCTCCCAAAGGAGAAACATAAAAGAAATGCAAAGATCCCAGTGCACCCAACAGGCCTCCATCAGCCTTCTTGGTCTGTTCTGAGTATCACCCAAAAACCAAGGGACAACATCCTGGCCCCTCCATTGGTGATGTCGCAAAAATACTTGGAGAAACGTGGAATAATACTGCAGCAGATGACAAGCAGCCCTACAAGAAGAAGGCTGCCAAGCTGAAGAAAAAGTATGAAAATGACATTGCTGCTTCCCAGGCTAAAGGAAAACGTGATGCAGCACAAAAGGGAGATGTCAAGGCTGAAAAAAGCAAGAAAAAGAAGGAAGAGGAGGAGGAGAAAGATAAGGGTGAAGAGGAGGAAGAAGATGAAGAGCATGAGGAAGATGAAGAAGAGGATGATGATGAATAAGTTGGCTCTAATGTAGTTTTTTTCTTGTCTATAAGCATTTAACCTCCTTGTACACAACTCACTCTTTTTGAAGCAAAAGAAAAACATCAAAATGTAAGGCTGTGTAAAATTTGTTTTTATTTTGTATAGTTAATACACTACTGAATGTGGCTTTAGATAACCCTGTCTTGGTGGTATTTTCAATAGCCACTAACCTTGCCTGGTACAGAATAAGGGTTGTAAATTGGCATGGAAATTTAAAGCAGCTTCTTGTTGGTACACAGCACAAATTAGTTTTATGTGGGGAGGATAGTTTTTCATCTTCAGCTGTCTTTGATGCAACTTATATGAAATAATTTTAATTCTGTTAACTAAATACTACTCTGTAACTGCAAAAAACAAATAGTTGCAACCGTTTTGTTGATATTCTGAATGCTTCTAAGTAAATACAATTTTTCATTAGAAAAAAAAATATTCCCCACCCCTGGGGCGAGCTGAGGCGATTGAGTCTGGACATGGTGGTGCGTATCTGTAATCCCAACTCTTGGATCACTATGAGTCCGATCTAGTAGTGAGACTCTGAAAACCTTGTAGACCCTTCCATAAAAATATAGAAAAGTATAAAAATGAGGTATACAACACGGGGCCATAATAATAAGTTGAGCTATAAATGGTTACGGTTGACAACTTCTTCAGATAACTCACTATTGTTGTGGAATGCTAGACTGTGTTGGATTATGTCATAGAGTTCAGGCACCTAAATTGGTTGAATGACAATGGAGTGCCCAAATTTGACAGGTGTATGCAAAGGAAGGGGTATAGAAAAGAATGGAAGAATCAGGATGTGTGTGTATGGACAGTACAGTTGGGATAGATATGCTGTGCTTCTACATAATTCTATGAGAGGCAAGATTTGCACTAATGGTGGTTGGGCAGGATATTATGTTAGCTTCTAGTACTCTGGACAACCACTAGGAAAATAACAAGGTAGAAAGTATTAATTATTGAATCTTTGATATAATTCATGTATAAAAAATAAGATTTATAAATAGCTATACTCTCTTAATTCACTGATAAGAGACACATGCTATAATAATGTCTGCAAGTATAATATCATGTATGCACCTTGTATGATACCAAAACATTATGAAAACAGTTTGCAATGTACTAATTTATTGAATCCGTCCTGTTAAGGTGTCTTAAAACTGTCTCATTGATATTTGTACTTCAATAAAATAAAAAATAAAAAAAGAAATAAAAATAAAAATAAAAAAAAGATGTAAGTAATGTTAACCAATCTAATCCTCAGATTAACAAGTAAAGCTTGTAAATTTGAAATTATTCACCATATAATGTATATATTGAACTCCATAGAGAGCCTAGGCAAGTGACAGCCAGATGGGCACTGGGAGACTCTGTATCTCAGTGAGGAAAACAAGCAAACATGGGCAAAGGAGATCCTAAGAATTATAGAATCTTACAATTATATAATTACATAATTTGCAATTAAAATCATGTATCATATATGAAATATATTGAATTATACACATATACTCAATACATGGAAATATATATTATGTGTATGACATATATAAACTATAGATGAATGCTTTAAGTAATATTTGGTTTTTAAGCTTTAAACTTCATAAAATAATGACACAATGCATGTGCTTTTCTTGGAGTCATTTTTTTTCACTTAGTTACTAAAGGAATGAAATTATCAGTTTCATGAATGTTTATATGCCTGTGAGTCATGGCAATTTTGTGTGTACAAAATAATATATAAATGTACAAAAAATAATATTTCTATGCTGTTTCTGATACTAATAAAGTCTAAGCAGCTGTCCCAGACCCTACACATGATAAGTACTAAGATTCAAGTCCATTTTCTCTGAGGTTGAAGGATTTTAACTTTGCTACATAATCTCTTATTAGCCTTAATATTATGTGTAAAAAGATATTACTGAGCCAGAAAAATACCATTTAATAGACAATAAACACTGAAAACTAAATATTTATATGTATATGCACTTATGATTTTATTCACATACATATATATATGCAAGATCACAGTTGGGAATGAAAAGCAAAAATATATATGGAGTGTAGAAGACTTAGACATTACCTTACAGCATTCTGGGAACTGAAACGTGACTTATGCTACTCAATAACAGTAGTGCCATTTACATTTATGTCTGGCAGGTATCTATACTATTTTGAGGCTCCTCTCCAATTATTTTGGTCTTTTTTTATAGGTGAAATTTTCTCACTAGAAACAATTTTCTGTTTCCAATATCCCAATTCCCTTCTCTTACTCTTACATCACTCATAAAATGGTGAAATGTACTTCAATAAAAACAGTAGACATTAAGGATTGGCTTATATTACTTTTTTGTAGGCTTCTCTAAAGTTTCCTACTTCTTAACCACAAGAGAAACAACCTAGAACTTTCTTTCTCTACTAAGACGATATCTTAGTTTATGATCACTGAGCCTAATGATTTATGAACTATAGAACAAAAATAGAAGCCAGATAGGACAGCACACACTTATAATCCCAGCTCTTGAGAAGCTGAGGCAGGAAGAGTTTGAGTCCTCAGTAGTAAACAGAAAGGTCAAGCAGCAGCAGATTCCCATAAGTAAGTATACAGCCTTTTAAAATCAAGGTTCTATAGGACAGTAGAAGTCATGCCACTCTGCTTTTTCTTTCACTTCCAAGTTTCAAATAATTTTCATAGCTCTTTATTGGCAGTTGATCTGTCAGTTGTTTGCCTTATGATAAGATTTATGACAGTTTCTCTTTTTACTTTTTCAGTTTGCCTTCTATTGATTGCAGCTCTTTGAAGGCTGGGGCCAACACTTCTGGTAAGGCCAGCTCCCAAGCTAGCATAATGCTTAACATACAAAGAGTGATTCATAAATTGTAATTGTATTGAAATGAATTTGAATCATGTTTAACATCTTCATAATTTGGTGTTCAGAAGCTTCTCTGATGGGTAGGAGTTCATGTGAGAGCACAAAGAAACAGCTTTTTCTATTAGCAATAGTGACAGATCCTGGAAGACCAATGACACTTAATATTAGCCAAGGTCTATAGCTATGTTTCTTAGGTGTCAATCTCTTTATATATAGGAAAATGTCATCAGAACCCTCAGTAGCTGGCATATTTGCTTCATTCTTTCAACATCTTATGAATAGGTTTCTACACAGTAAAGCTCTCATGAGGTAGAGTATCATCAAACTTGTTAGCAAATCAAATTTAATAGCTATACTGCAGCATTAAGATAAAACCATAATTAAGACACTTTAATGTATGTTGTTCTAGTTGTCTCCTGCTGTTTCTTCTTATTGTAGCTTAAGAAAATTGTTTGACCCAGGGTAAAACATTCCATGTTCTAGGTACAAACATTTAGTTTTTCCTCTCCCATCCATCATGAAAATGTAATTTACTGCTATCACTGGCAAGTCTGGCTCCTGTGCTATTGCTCAGTAGAAGCTCAGTAGGTGTTGGTGCTAAATAGACTGCTCCAGAACATGCTTTTATCACCAAAGATTTGTGTGATACTCACAACATTTTAGGAAAGTGCAAAACTCCATTTATTACTGTGTCTAACAACTCTTGCAGTTCTCAAACTGCAGATACTTGAAAGTCTATGCTAACCCTTAATAGCCTCCACTATAAATGCTAAACACTCAGGATCACTTCTCCTGAGAAAGTGTCAGGACCACTCACTGGCCATTTTTGAATGCACTTCCTAAAAACTTTGCTTTACATTTCTATTTGTTTCTCCAGTACACTTTTTAAGTGTTTTTTCCCCATAAACCATAGTTCCTCATAACTTTGTTTTTCTGATCTATAAGATGAAGGTGATAACTTGCAATGTTGGATACCAAATTAAATATTGTATTATATAAAAGGAATGATAGTTCAGTCCCAAGCATGTAGTACAATGCTGTACAAGTAAGTCTTTCTGATCATCTTTCTCAATCATTTCCACCTCTGAAAATAAGTTCAAGTCCATGCAAACTGGAGAGCTGGCCTGAAGCCAAGACTAGGGAGAAGACCTAGAACAAAGAGGGAGAAAGTTGTTACCATGGGCAACACCCAATGATGCATGTTCATGAAGAGACCAGTGAAGAACAGTCACAAATAAAACTATGAATTACTCATCACAGCGTATCAAGCTTGTAATAAAATACAGACCATGCTAATAAACATTTTGTAGAATATCATATTTACTTTGTAAATGCTCTTAAGAGGAAAATTTCAACTTTCCCATGTTAAGATCAGAGCATTGAGGCTGAGCCTTGATTAATCCACTGAGCTGAGGCGGTAGGAGGGGCCCAGGTTAGCTCCTCTCAGGTTCAGTTTTCTTGTTGTCATTACCCTGAGCATCTGTGCAGCCGAACATGGACCATTCAGTATTTTACAGTATCTCCTTTTGTCCAGAACGAAAATGCTGCAAGCTCAAATCCTTTTCTACTTGTTCTTTGGCCTCTGGGTGTTCCATCTTCCCACATTTATCTGAATGCTTTCTGCTGTGGGCTCTTTTCACCTGGGACCTAGCATAGCTGTTTTGAAACCCACAGGCTTCTACTCTTTGTTCATGCAGACCATTTTGAAAACAGAAATTAAGTTGATCTCCTATGATTCAGCACCAGCCTGTTTTTAAGACTTTCAATGTCATTAAAAATTATTGCTTCTGAGGCAAAAATCACAGAAAGGATTACTATGGTATTACAATGATAAAACCAATTTCTTAAAAGTCAAAAGAATACACAATTCTTGCTCCATTTACAAATCAGAGTTTAAGTAGTATTTTCTGAGGGATTTTTAGGTCCATTTTCTAGGACCTATTTTCAATAATCTTCTACCCTTTTGATTTATTGAAAAATATACTAAAAGACTGCTCTCTTCAATCAGTCAGGGATTTTCTATGTTTCTGTCATGTCTTATCTCAATAATTTGAATTATTTTCACTGGTCAGTGTTTTGGCAAGCTAAATCTATTGCAATTATAGCATATACCCTTAATACTACAGCACCAGTTAAATTGTCTGAAATACCCTATTATCTTCAACATAAGCATTTTTCATTACTTCACCATAAATTAATTTCCATGGCTAACTCAATAGACCAACACACTACAAAGCATAAGCATGACACAACATTAATAACTGCTTGAACTATACTTATGCCTTCCAGAAACTGACCTTTTCTAAAAAACAAGAGATCAGATAGATTATTTTTTAAATGTTACAACTTTTAAAGAAGCATGTTGTACATTTGGTTGTGGCTATGTGTATAAACTATGCTAAATTTTAAAATATCACATTTTATTCTGATAATAGCATAAAATTCTATAAAAGACTTACGAAGATGAAAAAAAAAGTTGCTTTTTTTCTTGGCTTAAAGGTGCTGAGTTATATGAAATAAAACCTTTTTGTTTGCTGTCCTGTTTAGATGCCCTTGACTCATTCTACTGTTCCAGGGACCTCAAGTCACAGGTTTGATTGACTGTGAGGATAGCTGCTCTCATCTGAGGCACATACCAATGTGCATGAACAAAGATCTGGAAGAGCCTTTGAAGGGAAGCCTCCCACACTGTGAAGGTGGGAAACACCTTCCTCTGTAACCCAGAAGAATCTGCCCTCATAGCGAACGCTATATTTGTACACATGTTTAATTTCCATAGTGTGTTTGGAATAAAGAGAATTATACTGAGAATAAATAGGAAAATGAAATTAACAAGCAATTTTCAACATCCAAGAGCCAAGAGATGTTAATAAAATAAAAACTCTACACTTTTCTCAGAGAAAAGCAAGCAACCTGTGAAGAAACAGAAAAAGGAAATGACTATGTGATTCATAGATGGTGGAAATGAAGGGGTCAGTAGGACATAGAGATAGGTTAGCCTCATTAACAGCAAAGGCAGCACAGGGAGGAAATCAGTGCAAGTCCACCTGGTGCCACTATCGAACTGACAAGCATTAAGAAGACACTCAATAGCCAGTTCTAATAAGGATGTAGGAAAAAACGTGTTTGGAAAGCAATGTTTGAATTATTCTAAACTTCACTAAATAAATACTATAATAGATATTCCAGTTAAATGATAGAAACAATGTACATCAGTAAACACAAATAGCTGTTTTATTACTTTGTAATTACTTAAGACAAGTAAATATACATAATATGTGCTTTGACCAGTAAAGAAGAAAGAAAACAATGAAAAAATTGACAAGAATGGGGCAAAATATAAGCACTAATAGGGGGAAGAAGATAAAAGGAAAGTTCTTGCAAGATTAATTGAGCTGGTAAATGAATAGGCTCCCATAGGATATGGCCCAACCATTTCACATCTAGTAACATAATTTATAAAAGATTTGCATTTATGTACAGAAAGCACGTGCCACTGTATAACTGATGATTTGTTAATAATAGTAAAATCAAACTTTTAATCCATGAATGAGTTAATACACCTTCCTATTTCATATAATCAAATGTGAAATAGAAACATTAAAGTTAATCTAAAGTGTGCACTTGTGAATAAATCTCAAAAATATAAAACATTGAGCAAAACTACCACTTAGTAGATAATGTGCTTAAAAATGCCCAACGTATTTTTATGCTTCTATGCATATACAGGATATATACTTTAGTGCATATGTTGGTGTTTGTTTAGGTCTCAACATATATGTAAAATCCTAACCCCTTAATCTGAAAAGCTTCATTCCAGATCCATGACAGCAGTTGTATAAATTATAAGACTAAATCTGAAACTATTTATACCCATGACTTTGTTTCTTTCTTTATTTTTTTGGTGCTGGAAATCAAACTCAGAGCCTTTCACTTGACAGGTCATCTAGATCATTAATACAGTGTATTTGAAACATAAAACAGAAGATGCTAAAATGTTAACTTTTTGAAAATTGTGATAGGTGATATTTATATGGTATTTATGACTCCATACATCTGTCTGTCTAAATGAAAGTTTTCATAATAAAAAAGTTACATCATTATGTGTGCAGTGGGAGATGATTTTGGTAAGGACAAACATTTTTATGAAAACATTAATTACACATAGAAAATAACAAGGCTTCAGAAGCACAAGGATCAAAGCACTAACACCGTGGATTGGGAAAATAGTATGTAGGTAAGACGAGAAAAAAATTGTAATTCATACATATTTTCACGTACATTATTTTATCATTTGCATAAAATGTACTTCGGTTTATTATTTGAAGAATTTGATATATAAATTTTCATGAAAAATGAATAGATAAGGGGAAGAAATAATTTAGAATAAAAATACATATTACATAAATATTCCAAAGGAATGTTAATTCTCATGGTAATAAAAACTCAAACTGAAACAAAAATGAATCATCTCCCTGCTCCTCCATTGGATTGCAGAAATCAAAACAAGTACAGAAAAATGAGGTGTAGGTAAGAACGTAAATCGATCAAACATTTTTGGAGTGATCCGGCAACAGACATCAAACTTTTAGGAAGTATATTTGTAAAGCCTTGGAAAATTATTTGTGAATATATTCATCACATGATGGTAATAGAAAAGAAATGAACGTAAACTTGATAACTATAAGTAGGAAATGAAAAATGAATCATAATGCACTTAAATAAATACATACCACTCAGCTCTTCGACTTGGATCTTAGTCACTTTCCTGGCTGCTCAGACAGTCCCTGACCCCAGCAGCTAAAAGAAGGAGAGTTCACTTTGGCTCACAGCTATGGAAGAACCTGGTGGGAGGAACCGGCCAGCAGACCTGCTCCCTGTCATGGTCCTGGCTCTTGAGAAGCTAAGAGAGAAAGGAGCAGCTGGACCAGGACAGAGGCTTCCCTCAGCCAGGGGCCTCCAGGATCTGTCCCCTTGTAAGCCCCCCAGGAGGTCATGCAGGCTTTCTGGGCCATTTCATACAAAGCACAAATTGAAATGCTAATAACAATATTTATTTATGAAAGAGAATAACACCACTACATTACTAAAGGAAAAAGTGTGGTTTAAGAGATTACTTAATAATAAATTAAACCCATGAAAAACACACCTGTTAGCCCAAAGTTTGGAAGGCTGACACAGGAGGATCACTGCTAGTTCAAGGCCAGCCTGAGCTACAATATGAGCTCAAGGACAGCCTGAATTGCATAGAGAAACTCTGTCTCAAAAAGACAAAATTAAATTAAATTAAATTTTAAAATCCTTATCAAAATGTTAACTCTAGTATATGATTACAGAATTAATGTCTGTGTTTTGGATTATTCTCCAATTACTTCACAATAGGAATGTATTTCCCTTGTCATCAGAAGAATTCAGTGCAAGTACAAAAATTCCTTGAAAAATGCAAATAATAACCCCAAATAAAATAGATGCAATTAATCAATTTAGTGATAATGAAAGATGATGCATTTAGAGAAACATTTTTTTGATAAAGAAAAAATAGAAAATGTAAGAAAAATACAAGCCACATGCAAGATATAACCCAGCCACTACATTTCCATTGATTGAGTGTAACAGGAAAGGACAGTCACAAGTGGAATGAGGAAAAGCTATGACAACACATGAACTTTTCTCTTGAGTTATAAAATAAAAAGAATGTTCAGCTCACAACCTACTCCTGCTCACTTAAACTGACCAAGAGGCAAAATATATGTGCAGGCACACAGGGTAAGGTATCAGAACACAAGCTGAATAGAAGCCTCTGCATTTCAGGAATACAGTGACCATGACTTCTCTCTTTTAGATAAAAATGGTAAATGAAATTGTTTCCAATTCCTCCAGATAACCTATAGAAAGACAGCAAAAAGCTGATATAAACAAGGGAGAAAAATGTCAGAAACAAGATAGGTAATTACGATGTTGAAATTTTATCTAGTGGTGCAGGCATCTTAAGAAATGTTAACAGAATGCTATTCCCAGTACTGCACTTGGTGGTAGTGGCACCAACACTAATAAACACAAGCAAAATTAATCTCCTTTGAGAAATTTAAAAGGAAAATGTATTCATGAAGCAAAAAAAAGTGTATGTTCAAAAAGAAAGAAAACAAAACTTCTGAAATTGTAGTTATAATTGCAGAAATGAAAACTTCAATAGAAATGTTGAAAAGGAAGCTCTTGCTATCTCCCAGACGTACAAAATAGAACATATGGAGGAAATTCAAATATCTATCCAGGAAGCTCCGCATCAGATGGTTAGATTTCTAGATAGAAAGAAGAGAGAAACAGAGGAGACTTTATCAAGGACAAAATTCTAAGATCTGAAAACTGAAAGCTCCTCCCTCACTGAATACTTCAATTAAAATAAATGAAGAAACAAACTCTAACTGGTATTGGAGAGTTCAGCAGCCATCAGAAGCTGTAGGACAATGAAGAAGGGCGTCCAACTTCCTGAGAGAAAAGAAACCGTGTCCAAACCAGCAATTTAACTGTGATAGGTAAATAGGTACTTAAATATTTAACTTGTATAAAATAATTACTTCTCATACAACTGTTCTAAGGAACTTCTGAGGATTACCCTGCACTAAGAACAAAAAGTAAATCAAGAAAAATGAACACATGGAAGCTAAGAACAGAAGCACTAGTACAGGGAACAGGGAAAGGATTTTCAAGAGAAAAGGAAGAAGAGGTCCCAAGGGGACAGCTGTACAGCCAAGTTCAAATGTCCTAGCTTTTCAGGATCTGCTGAAGAAAGATGAACCAAAGAGAGATGGGAATCCGTGGGAGCTGAGAAATTAACCTCCGGATGCTCTGGTGGGTTGACTCAAATTGCCAGCCTTGCAATTCTTTCCTGGGATTTAATCCTCTAATGGTTGCAGGTGTAGGTGGCTGGTGGAAGGTGACAAGTATGTACATAAGCCCAAAGATGCAAGGAAAATGGGAAAGGGTGGAGGAAATTACACAAAAAGAAAACATAATCATGTAACATTTTATAGCTTATCAGTGGGCAATATTAAGTGTTAAATATTAATAAAAGTACTACAGTTAAATATAAATGTTGAAGAACCCACATAAGAAGTCTGGAATCATTGTATTTATGCATTTGTGCCAATTGGGGGAAAATGTAGGAACAAAATTCAGTACTTTCCTTAGAGGAACTCAGTGGATAATAGATAGACCTGAAGCAGTGAGAAACAACAGCATTTCCATGGTCATACTTGGCTGTACAGCTGTCCTCTACAGGACCTATCTTCTCTTTTCCCTAGAAAATCCTTTCCCTCTTCCCTTTATTATGCTTCAGTTTCTTAGGTTCCATGTGTTCCTTTTTCTTTTACTTTTACTTTTTGATCTTAGTGTAGGGCAATCCTCAGTAGTTCTTCAGCATTTCTATGCTACTTAGGAATGTGGAGATGGAATTGAGAGAGGCATAACTTCCTAAAAGAAGTGCAATGTGAAAGAAAGTACTTGGATAGTGGGAAGTGGTTAGGTTAGAGGGATGACATATCTATACATCTGTATGTCTATATTTCCATATCTATCTATCTGTTTATCTATCATCTATCTATCTATCTATCTATCTATCTATCTATCTATCTATCTATCTATCTATCTATCTTATGTAAAATTTCCTTGCTGCAATGAAAAGAAAATTATGTTGCCACTACTATAGAACACAATATGCTGATTCTTCAAAGAAAAATAAACAATTATCACAAGACCCAGAAGCCTACTTCTTGATGTATGTTTAAACTAATTAAAAGCAGCACTTCAATGACATTTGGTAAACCAATATCCCTGGCAGCATTATCACAATAGCCAACACATGAGAACAACCCAAATGATAATAGCCTTATGAACAGACAAAAAAAGATATGGTGTATACATAGGGTAGAAGGTCATTCATTCTTCAAAAGAAAAAGAATTGCAACATTTGCACAAGACATTTGCTAAGTGTAAGAAGCCATGCACAAGAGGACCAATATTGCATGTTTCCCGTGTGGGATGCACCAGGGTACTCAATGCTAAAAGCAGACTGTGGAATGGTGACTGACAGGCGCTGTGAGAAGAGGCAGTAGGACTGAAATGTGAGGGATTTCTGGAGATGGACAGTGGCAGCAACGGTTGCACATCACTTTTAAGTGAAATACCAAGCTGTTCACTTAAAATAGCTAAAGTGGTAACTTGTCTGTTCTGCATATTTTGCCATAACAAAATAGAGCAAATATTTAGTTTCTCCTCCTTCCCCTCCTGCATTAGTTTCACATTGCTGCAATAGTAAATTTCCCAAAAGAATTCAGTGGCTTAATGTAAACATATTAACATACAGAGAAGTCCAACACAGGTTCATGGAGCTAAAATCAGTGTTGGCCCGACTGTGTCCCAAATTGCACATGGCTTTTCTGGGGGTCTAGAGGAGCGTCTGTTTCCATGTGTTTTCCACCTGCTAGAACTTACTGTTGTGCTCTTTCTCAACATGTTCAGAACCAACAAAGTTGCATCTCTCTGACTATTCTCTTGCAGCTGTATGTCTCACACTCTCTGATCTCATCTAACAAAGAAGGTGCTATGTTCTGAAGGGCTTGCACAATTGGAATGGACTCATAAGGTAATCCAAGGGCTTTTCTCAGTGTCAAAGTCCTTAATTTTAATTCCTTCCATAAAGTTTATTTTGGCATATATAGTAACATGTAGTATCCAGGGATTATGAAGTGAACATTTTTTGAGTATGACTCTGCCTACAATCCCTGCTCTCTCTGAACTACTCAATCTCAAAGCCTTGACCATGATTCCGGACAGGGTCCCGGCACAGGGAGGGCATCATGGTGGACCAGTGGAAAGGTTAGAACCACTGCTGCACTCACAGGTGGTACAGCATGGAGTAGCACAGGACATGGAAAAGGCCATGACGAAACAGGATATTGTGACATAGGTCGGGGATCCCAGCGCTGGGGAGGCTGAGACAGAAGGATTAGGAGGAGTCAGACCTTCACAGCAAGATCCTGTTCCAAACAAAAAACAAACAAATAAATGATTAAGAAAGAAAGGATGGAAGAAAGAACTGTGAATGGAGCAGGAAAAGCAGTTCCTCCAGCTATAGGTGGAATGCAATGTCTAATCCCAGTGCCAGGCCTGATAGGAGGAGGTGAGCAACTGTGAGCCATGACAGCTGTAGGGCAAGTTCTGTGCATTGGGGGCTGAGAAGACACAGTTGTAACCCTGAAAGACAGGGGCCATGTAGCTCATCTCCGCAGCTGAGAAAACTCGGTCAGAGGGAGCCCTTCCCCTGAATCCATCCTTCTTTTCTTCCATTGACAAAGTTAACCCCTCTATTCCACTTTCTTTACTTTTTGTTTTTAAAGGAGAATTTAAAAAAGTAAAAAAAAAATTATAAATGATACAGAATTTTACTAAACAAAATGACTGGAATTCTACAATGGTTGTTCTACAACTAAATTCTACAATACAGTTGTCTTCAAATTGGTTGTTCAAATTACCAGATATAAGCATGCAAGTTTGCTTAAAAAATTAAGATTAAGACAGAATAAACACATAAGTATTAGTTGAGCCCTTCGGTGGACCAGTAGAAATCAGCTGTATAGTTATTGAAGCTATCCTGCATTTATTCATACATATTTCTTTCGCCTTTTCCTTCTTTCTTTCTGCTTTCCTTTCCCTCATCCCAGCTGTTCCTTCCCTTTCAATAGATTCTTCCTCTTTCACAGTATTTATTGTACCTTTCAGATTTTATTTACTCTTATACTACGGAAACAATATAATGCTTACACATGGGGGCTTGATTTATTTAGCTCATAAGTATAGTCTCTAGTTGCATCCAATGACCTACGAAAGCCTCAAGCTTATCTTTTTATAGCTACATAATACTCCATTGCATGAAAATACCACATCTTTTTATCCATGCCTCAGTTGATGAACATTTGAGTTGTTTCTAGGATTTAACTATGATAAACTGAACTGCCATAAGCATAGGTGTACACATGTTGCTGTGGTGCTGTGCTTTCAGTTCTACCCAGGAAGGAAAGAGGTGGTTCTCATCATTTTGAAAACTTTCTGCACATCAACAGAAATCACAAACAGAGTAAAAAGAAAACTCACAAATTGGGAAATAAATTTAGCCAACTAGCCCTCCGACAGAAGACTTCTGTCTAGAATATATAAAGAACTATCAAGACCCCAAAATTCAAAGCACCAATCCAAAATGGGCATCTGAAAAGAATACATACTTCTCAGATGAAGAAATACAAATGACAACATGAAAAAATGGTCAACATCATTTGTCATCTGTGGAGTGCACATTAAAAGAGCACTGACATGTCACTTTACCTAAGAAAGAATGTCGATCATCAAGAAGTCAGCCAATAACAAGGGTTGTGGGCAAAAGAAACCCTTTTCAATTGTTGATGCCAGTTCATACTGGTGCAATCACTATGGAAATCAGTGTAGATTTTTTTCTTTTTCTCTAGCACTGCTAGTTTAATTCAGAACCTTCAAAAGATCTACATTTCCAACCTATTTTTTTTTAATTTTTGGCAGCATTTTGATAAATTGTTCCAGTTGGAAAATATCCTGCCTTGTCCCCCCAGGAGGCTGGTATAATAGGCATGGACCACACCTCTAAGGCAGTTATTTTTATTTGCTGAGATACAAGTTCCCAACTCAGTCATATCTGAGAAATTGTCTGGTTATATTTCCTTAAAAGTACAGAAGCATTTGAAAGGATTGAAGTGAAAGATATCATCAATACAGAATTTAGGTGAGTAACTTCATGCAATCATGTGTTGAATGATTTCAAGAAAACTTAAACTCTTCCAGTACACAGTTGTCTCTCCATATATATAGGTTCTGTATCCTGGAGCTCAATCAACCACAGATGAAAAACATTTAGAAAAAATTAACAATCCAATCAAAAATTAAAAATCCAAGTTCAATGAATAGACATGTCACAGAAGAAAAGTAAATATCCAATAAACACATGAAAGAAGGTTGAACAGTGCTGGCCAATAGAGAGATACAAATTAAAACAACACTGAGAATCCATCTCACTCCAGAAAGAATGGCTGTCACCAAGAAATCAAATAAAAAGTCACAGTGGTGAGGCTGCAGGGAAAGATGAGCCTTTCTAATCTATACTATCAGTGTGGATGTAAACTAGTATAATGACTATGGAAAACAATGTGAAGCTTCTTCATTAAATAAAAGTAGAAATTCAACTTAACCCAGCTTTCCTGTTTTGAGTATCTTTCCAAAGGATTTAAAGACATCCTGTTACAGTGATCACACATCCCCACGTTTGTAACAAAATAATTCATAATGGCTGAATTTTGGAAGCAGTCTGTATCCTCATGAACCAATGAATAGGTAAAAAAATGTGGTATTTACACATAGTGGAGTACTTCTCTGTCATAAGGAAAGATAAACTTCAGTTATTTGTAGAAAAATGGATGCATTGAAACCACAATGTTAAACAAAATAAAGAAGACACAGAAGATTAAATATCACATGGTTACTCTTAAACCCCCAATTATAAATAAAGAACAAAATAAAAGTACATAATAGGAAGTTAGAAGACAAAGGGCATCAGAAGATAAAGAGAAGGAAAAGTAATAAAAAACAGAATTAGGTTGTACATACCCTGACTCTATACGTACTACTAAAACTTTAAAAGTGTGCCTGTATTGAATACATTGAAATTTTTTCTTTATCATTAGTCCACAAACAGAACAGTATAATGACTCTTTCCCTAGCATTTATATTGTTTAATTTTTATAAATAATCTGGATGTCATTAAAATTGTACAGGGCCCGGGTATAAACGGCAATAAACACTTCCCTGGCAAGTGCAAAGGCCTGAGTTCAATCCCCAGTTCTGCAAAATAAATAAATAAATATAAATAAATAAATAAATAAAATTGTTTGGGACATGGGGCCAGGGATTTAGCTCAGTGGCACAGTGCCTGCCTGGCAAACATGAGGTCCTGGGTTCAATTGCTGGTATTAAAATAAAAAACAAAACAAAACAAAATGTGCATAGCAGAAATCCAGGCATGCACAACCATAATCCAAGCACTCAGTAGGCTGAGGCAAGAGGATTGTGGTGAGTTCACAGCCACCTTGAAGTAATAGTGAGATCCTGTCTCAAAAAACAAAAAGGATATGGGAGAGCAGAACAAGTTATATGCAAATACAGTGCCATTTTATGAAAGGGTTGGAGCACCTACTGACTTTGGTATCCACAGTGGGTCATGGATACAATCCTTTTGGGGGGTTATCAAAGGAGTGTGGATGAGTGTGTGTGTGTGTGTGTGTGTGTGTGTGTGTACATGCATATATTCACATGTACAGACTAATATGTATCCCACCAAAATGCAAAAATCATCAAGTTCTCCTGTTGCTCATTCTCGTTCCTATCTTCTACACTAAACTAACCTTTCTTCCACTTCTCCTTGGAGTTGCTTTCAGACTTAAAGTTTACCTTGCTCTTGTTCTGACATCTTAACCCTCTTTTAAAGCACAAGAGTGCATTTCTCCAGAGGATTTCAAGGAGGTGCTAGAAGCTGTTGTGTGGGCCACTTCAACAAAACTCAGCCAGAGCTGGAAAGTTCTAACAACTTCTGTACTGTGGGTCATACGAGCAAACTGGAGCATTGTCACACAAGTGCCATCAAAAGAGAAGCTATGTCACAATGTTCTAGACTGAGATTGTTCCATGCTGTTATCAGCACTATGAAAATGTGATATGGATGGCTCCCAGAATGTCGGTCCAGCGAAACTGCTGTGTTCACTAATGTTTTTGTTAATCAATACTTCAAACATGTTGCATATCTATGTCTAGTTGTCTTGGACATGTAGATGTTAATGCAAAATTTTCTTCCCATCTAATTAGCAAAAGCCAATTCATGTGCTATATAATACAAGAGTCATGTTGTGTATTAGAACAGTGGTGAGTAAACTTTTTACGTAAAAAACAAGGAAGGGAAGATTTTAGGGATCATGGTCTATATGATCTTTTCCTCCTCTTCTTTCTCCTTTCCTCTTTCCTACAATGTCTGCTTTCTTTTCTCTTCCTTTTCCTTCTTGTTGCTTTGAGAATAAGAAAATCATTCTTAGAAATTCAACTGCATAAATCCATGCTTCGGCCCATATTTGGCACTTGGGCTCTATAGTTTTCTACTCCTCTCCTAGAGCCTTGCTAATCAGAGAGGCCCATGTAGAAGCAACAACATCACCTGGGATTTTTTTGACTATCAGGCCTAATGCTAGACCTCCTGAATCAGTTAACTATCACTGTGTAATAAAAAAGAGCAATCATTTATCATTACTAATTAGAATATGGGTCCATTAGGAGGCACTGGCTTCAGCTGGGTTCCTCATTCATCAAGCACAGTAAACTGAAGATGTGCCAGGCAGCCTTGCTTCTAGATACCACTTGGCTGTCAGCTGGGGCACCTAGACTGTCTCCCACATGACCTCTTACTCTCCAGCAGGCCAGTATTCCGTGCTGGTCAAGAAATTCCAGGAAAAGAAATGGCATACGCCTGCCATGATATAACTTTTTCCACACTCTGTTAGTCAAAGAAAGTCATAGGTAAATACAGATTGTAGGAAAAGGAAAGTAGAATGTACTGCTTTTTACAAGGAACTGCAAAGTCACTTTGCAAAGGACATGGTCACAAAGGGAAATAAAGAGTTCTGGTCATATTTGCAATGTACTTCATCTGCACAATGAGAACTTCTGCATATTAATAGATCCCCAGATGGTTCACAGGCACAGTAAAGTGCAAGAAGCTAGATGCTAAAATATTTTCCCAATTAGCTACAGATGTCACGTTCTTTCCTTTCCCATCAAATGGTTCTATATTCATCTTCTAAACAACCAAATTCTACATAAGAACTCACTATCAATCAGAGAAAATGTTTAAATCAAAGAATTGCAGCTCACATTGTTTTTCAGAGAACACCAGATACCGAGAGGAATAGCACGGCACTGCTTCATTTCCCCTTCTGTTCATTACATGAGCGAATTTCTTAAACCTTCTGAAGAGTTCATCATTCCCTCTCACACGGTGGTATTTTCTAACATTCAGTCTGTGAAAGAAGTGAATCTACTGGCAATTTGACATTTTCCTGATAGTTATCTAGGAACTAGATTCTCTATATGAGCAACCTGGTGACAGAAAGAGGGGAAGGAGGTCCTCTGAAAAGGAAGCAAAAGAAGAAAGATGATGAAAATGTCTCCAAAGGTGATGTGATGACTTTTATTTCCTAGAAATCTTGAATAGGTTCACAGGACAAATAGAAACTTATCTTTATGATTTTTATGACTTCTTGTTTGGTAGTCAGCAGCACCAACTCAAGACCCAGACCACCTGCATTTATGTCACAGCTCTGGTCTCCCTTCTCTGTATGGTCTTGACCAAACTACTAAACCTCTGCATTCTTTAGTATTTTCCACCAGTTAAAATGAGTGTGAGAACAGTCACTAATGCATAGACTTCTCAAATATGCCAAGATTTTGACCACAAGTGACCACAAGAATACAATAGAACCTTGCTTGCATTAGTATTTTAAATATTAATATCACCATCACTATTACTTCTTGGTATAAGAAATAGCTGTATGCCTCCTTAGAATTGTAATGGGATTTTCATATTTTCCATAAAAATTCAACTCTTCTTCCCATGACCACATTCTCTTATCTCTGTACTAGTCCAGTTTCTCAGATACCACAGTGTTCTGGATATGTATGAAGTTCCTTATTTCTTAAGTTGAAAGAAATGACTCATTTTTGCATAGCAAGTAAGAGCTGTAAGTTTTAACATATGCAATTTTGCTGTTTGCAAATGTGGCAACTCTAGATACTAGCACTCTGAAATACCATGCTGTTACATTAAAATTATAATGACGATAATTATTCCAATGAATACTCTCCTTAGTGGTATGTTTCCATCCCTGGAATAGCATTAGTTATTACACTTGACTCTTGTTCATATTGACCAAGGGCTGACTTGTCACATACATATAATCTACAAGCATCATGCAGAGCAGGAGAGAAAGAAATTAAAGGGCATAGAATAAGGAGGAAAGAAGTTGGGGAAAAAAAGAACTGAGAAGGTATGTCCAGAGGAAAATGCTGATAATTCATAGTAGTTTTCTATAAATAATTTAAATATACCATATACATTTAGATAATTTAAATAGTCATGCAGTAAAATTTTAATATCAACTACAGGTGGTCCAACATAATTATCCCTACATGTCAGTGGCTTCTGGGACACCACTCAATAGATATGAGAATACAGTATCTCTTATTTCTAGGAAATTAATATAGTACAGAGAAGGAAGGATGATTAGAACCATCATGAAGTGCAAATTACACCAACCACACCAGGTGTGTAGATTCTTGACCAAGCACAACAGAGTGGTGAGTATGCAATACCTGTGGTTCTACAAAGGTTTTTGGCAAGATTCCCTGGGTCAGGACTAAAATACACACACCACAAAATGACATGGACTTCTTTATGTTACCACAGTTTCTGTGAAAATTCCATGGTTACAGAAAGAAAACACAGCATGAACAATATGTAATTTTCACCTTGAAAAGAAAATTATTCTCAGCAGTTTCCTGCCATCTGTCCACCATATGTGGAGGCTTTCTAACAAAAGAAAACCTCTCGTCTCACACTTATTCTTGGTTAATTTTATTTACCCTCAAGGGAAATTTCTACAAATTTAAAATCCATATATGTTCAAAAAAGAAAATTTGGAAAAAATATGGGAAATAATAAAGACAAATGAAAAAAATTACTCATAATACCATACTCACAATTTCAAATATTTTTTATTTTTATTTTTTAAATGATTTAAAGCATTTTCCTTTTTATTTTTTCCCATAATTTTATTTAAAAACAAATAGCAATGAGACAGTCTCAAATCAAATTAGTAGGACAGTTTCAATAATTAATACATTGCATATTGTTTTCTTAGTGGTTACTTGTTGTACAAGATGCAGACATAATATTCTATTTACAAACCCTATTAGAGGAGATGCCTCTGTTCACTGAATTAAGAGAATGTAGCTTTATATCTAAACTATTTTGAATCTACCAATTCAAAATGGTCAGTCAATTGTATCACCTGTTTTGTTCAGTTTTGTCATTTAAGTATTATAGGTGTGTGAATTCATCAAAATGTTCCAAAATAGTCCAATAGTCCATAATAGTATTGGGTTTTTCATATGGCTGGCAATGTCAGAAGTTGTTAACAGTCTTTTACAGTTGTTAAGAGTCTTTTACAGCTCTGCATAATAATATGGCTTTACTTCTTATACTTCTTTTTTACGCTTTTCTGCTGGATGGTTAAGGCCGAGATAAAGTAAGACCTATCTAATTGTAGCTTTTCTATCTAATTAAGGTTGGTCAAATCCCCTCAGGATTTATGCTGAGACCCTATACTGCTGTTTATAGATCCTTTGTCTGTGTCAGCCATGTGGATGATTCTCTCTGTGAAAGCTTGATAAAATATTTTCTCTCCATGTGACTCTCCTTAGGCACACTCTACATCATCGATCACTTTCCTCTTTGGCCCCATAATCTCCTTGATCAGAAAATTTGGGACACAACTGAGTTGCATGATATTACAGTACAGATTCGCATATGTCCTGAGTCTTAATTGACCTTTAAAGGCCAGGGCCAAAATGTTGACTATCCTTGCGGCCCTTCTTTTCCTCTAACTTTTGGTCTGCAAACTTAGGTTGTTAACACTCCAGAAGAGAAGCTTATTGTTAATGTGCAACCTAGGCTGTAGTGCTTAACTTCACTATTTGTCTGAATACCAAACATCTTAGGCTTAACATGGAACAGGTATTTTTCATCAAGTATTGATATGTTAAACTTTAAGTCCCTAAAAAATATATTCTAAAAAAGTTAAAATATATTTTAAAACTAGGAATAAACAATTATATATATATTCACGCATAAGTTTAGAAATCTAACCATATACAGCATTGTAGAAGGACAATCCCACAACACTCCATTTCCTGTTTCCTGCCTTCATTCACCACCCTACTCCTTTTATAAAAACATGTACTCAAAGCAAAACGTGGCAGCAACCGGTGTGTCATAACAAGCTGCACATATTCAGAAAATCACAATGACAAGCACTCCAAGCATGAACCTTCTATTACAAATTGCCATCTTCAGTGCAGTTGCTTAGTTCACAGGTATCAGAATATATAGTTAATCAGAGTGAGAATCCTTCCAAATTAACTGCTAGATTCAAAAATCTTCTGAAGATTCCAAAGATCATTGCCTTACCCATCTTGTACATATATAACTGTATGGCTTTGACTCTATTGTGTTTCCTATCTCTTCTCGGTGCTCTTTTTTTTGTATAGTCTTCAAGTTCTTGCTTTTCCTTTTAAGTGTTTTATACCTTTCTATTTGTAATTCTTCTTTTGAGTTCTTCTTTTTCTTCTTTTTTTTTTTTGAAGACCGAGGATTGAACTCAGGCCCTTGCACCTGCCAGGGAAGTGCTTATTCCACTGAGCCATCTCCCAGCCCCTTGAGTTCTTATACTAGGGAGACTATATGATATTTACAGATGTATATCTGGTTTATTTCACTTATGAGTATATCTTCAAGTGGCATCCTCTTAAATATGAAGGCTTTTGAGTTTATCATTCTTTATAGCTGAGTAATACCCCATTATATAAAAATACCAAATTTTTTAATCAATTCCTCAGGTGACAGGCATCTCGGTTGTTTCCAATATTTGGGTATCACAAATTGTGATGCTATAAACATAGGTACACATATATCACTATGATATGATGTTTTCAATTCCTCTGGGAAAATTCCCAGTAGGGGGATACCTAGTTTGAATGGGATTTCCAGTCCTACTCTTTTGAGGAGTCTCCACACTGGTTGTACAAGTCTACATTCCCACCAGCAGTGGAGAAGGGTTCCTTTTCAACACAGCATCTCCAACATTTGTTGTTGGTTGATTTCTTTATGATAGCTATTCCTTCTGGGGTGTGATGGTATCTCAGTGTTATTTTAATTTTCATTTTGTGGATGGCTAGTAATGTGGAGCATTTTTCATATATTTATTTGCTTCTTTAATTTCATCTTCTGAGAAGTGTGTGTTCATCTTGGATGCCCATTTCTGGAATGTGTTCTAGAGAGCCGATCTTTGTCTGAATACATATTTGTCAAGGTATTTTTCCAAATTTGTGGATTGTCTTTTCACTTTGTTGGCAATTTCTTTTCACGTACAAAAACTTCTCAATAAGAGGAAGTCCCAGTTCTTAATTCTTTCATATGTTACCATGTGATTTCATTTTTCTTCATGAACTCTGTCTACCCCTATGATTTCAAGAGGTCCTCCTACTTTCTCTTCCAAGAGATTGTGTGTTTCTGTTTTAATGTTTAAATATTTAATCCATTTTGACTTTAGCTTAGTGCATGGTGATAGATCTGAGTCAAGTTTATTTTTCTCTATGTAGAGAACCAGTTCTTCCAGTACCATTGTTAAAGAGGCTATCTTTCTTCCAGTGAGTATGCTTGGCCACTTTGTCAAAGGTACAGTGCTTAGTGTGTTCATAGAGGCTTCAGTGTCTGCTCGTCTATGCCACTGATCCTTATGTCTATTTCATTGCCAGTGTCATGCTGATTTGATCACAGTAGCTTTGTAGTATAACTTCAAATCAGAGATTATAATGCCTTGTGCCATGTCTTTGTATGCTGGGATTGCCTTTGCTATTCTAGCTATTTTCTGGTTCCAAATAAATTTTAGTAGTGATTTCTCTAGCTCTATAATGTACATTGGTGGCAGTTTGATAGGGATTGCATTAAATCTGTACAGCAATTTTGAGAGTATAGCTGTCTTGACAGTGTTGGTTCTTCCTATCTAGGAGCAGGGATTATAGTTCCATTTTCTAAAATCCTCTACGATCTCTTTTTTTATGAGTACTGTAGTTTTCCTTGAGAAAAACTTTGACTTATTTAGTTGCATGAATTCCAAGGTATTTCATTTTCTTCAGTATCATTGTAAAAGGTATTGTTTCTATAATTTCCCTCTCAGTGTGTTTGTTATTTGTGTAGAGGAATGCTATTGTCTTTTGGGTATTGACATTGTATCCTGCTATTCTGCTGAATTTGTATATTAATTCTAGTAGCTTCTTGGTGGAGATTTTTGGATCTTCCAAGTAAAGTATCATGTTATCTGCAAATAATGATAATTTGACTTCTTCTTTACCTATTCCTATTCCTTTTATTTCTCTCTCTTGTCTAATGGCTCTAGCTAATGATTCCAGAACTGTATTGAATAGGAGGGATGATAGCGGACATCCTTGTCTTGTACCAGATCTAAGAGTAAAGGATTTCAGTTTTTAGAATTATGTCAGCCATTGGGTTTTCATAAATGGCTTTTATCCGATTGAAGCATACGCCTTCTGTTCCAGTGTTCTGCTGGACTTTGAGCATGAATGAGTGTTGGACTTTGTCAAAAGCCTTGTCTTCATCAATTGAGATGATCATGTGCATTTTAGTTTTCAGTCTATTGATACAATGCATCATATTTATAAATTTTTGAATATTGAACCATCCTTGCATCCTTGGGTTGAATCCTACCTGGTCATGGTATATGATCTTCTTGATGATTTGCTGTATTCTATTTGCAGGATTTTCTTGAGTATTTTTGCATCAATGTTCATGAGGGAGACTGGCCTATAGTTCTCTTTTTTAGTTGCCTCTTTCCCTGGTTTTGGTATCAGTATAATGCTTGCCTCCAAAAAATGATTTTTGGAGGATTGCTTTCTTTTCAATTTCATTGAAGAGTTTGAGGAGTATAGAGCATATATCTTCAATAAATTTTTCATATAATTCAGCTGTAAATCCATCAGGACCTGGACTTTTCTTTGTCAGTAGGTTTTTTTTTTTTTTTTTTAATACATTTCTTTTTTTTATTCACTTTTATTGAGAGTAGTTATATTTTGTTGATTCAGTTTTAGTAATTTTTACCTTTCTGGGAATCTGTTCATTTCGTCTGTGTCTTCTATTCTGTGAGAGTAAAGATTCTCAAAGTAGCTATTGATATAATTGTTAAGTAAGACAATAATGTCCTGAATTGCCACTGTATCTGTGGTGATTACATTGTTTCCATGCTTTATTGGTTGTATTTGAATTTTTTTCCTCTTTTTGACGAGGTTAGCTAGGGTCGTATCAATTTCATTTAATCTTTTAAAGAACCAGTTTCTTGATTCATTAGTTCTTTGAACTGTTTTCTTCGTCTCAATTTAGTTCATTTCTGTTCTAATATTATGATTTCTTCTCTTCTTTGAGATCTGGATTTGGTTTTCTCTGCCTTTTCTAGTTGCTGCAGGTGTAGCACTACAGTGTTTATTTGTTCTCATTCTGTTTTCCTAATGTGTGAGTACACAGCTATAAATTTCTATCTGAGAACTGCTTTCATCGCATCCCATAAATTCTGAAAATTTATGGTTGAATTTTCATTGAATTGTAGATATTGTTGAATTTCTTGTTTAATTTCATCTGTGACCAATTGATTGCTGAGTAGGGTATTTGTTTAATATCCATGTATTTATGGGGTTTTTCTCATTTCCTTAGTCGTTTACTTTTACTTTCATTGCACTGTGGTCAGATAATATGCATGGGATAATTTTTGTTTTATTGCATATACTTAAGCATGAACTGTGGACCATTATGTGATCTATTTTAGATAATGACCCATGTGTAGAAAAAAAAATGTGTATTCAGCTGTGTTTGTGTGAAACACTCAGTATATATCCACTAATTCCATTTGTTCCAAGCTCTGGTTCAGTTCTGCTGCTAATTTTTTGTCTGATTGACCTATATTTTTAGGACAAGGGAGTGTTAGGGTCTCCTGTTAAGAGTTTGGTACTGGAAATTATATTTTTCATGTCCATTAAGGTTTGTTTTATATAGTTGGGTGCTCCTGTGTTTGATGCATAGATATTTATGAGTGTTACCTCTTGCTCTTTAATTTTTCCCCTAACTAATATATAGTGGCCTTCTTTATTTCACTTGATTGTTCTTGGTTTGAAGTTGAGACTGTCTGAGGACAGGATTGCTACTCCTACTTTTTTATGATATGTTGGGGCAAGTAGTATTGTTTTCCATCCTTTGACTTTCAGCTTATGAATTTCTTCATGAGTTAAGTGTTTCTTGTGTACAGTATATTGTTGGATTTTGTTTCCTCATCCACTGTGCCAGTCTATTTCTCTTAATTGGTGAACTGAATCCCTTTACATTGATGCATATAATTGTGATGTATTGACTTAAGCTTGACATGTTATTCATCTGCTGTTTACTCCATTTTGTTCTGTGTTTAATTGTTTGCCCTATTTAATTGGTTATTTGTGTTCTCGTTCATAGAATTATGATTATTTTGGTCCCTCTCTTGAATATCTTTGTAGCCTGTATAGGGAAGCTTTGTCATCGTGAAATTCTTTAGTTGTTCTTTGTCATGGAAGTATTTCACTTCTCCATCATACTTAACAGACAGTCTTGTACTGTACAGTAGTTTGGGCTGGAATGTGTTTTCATAGAGGACTTGAAGTAGTCTGCTCCATGCTCTTCTTGCATTCGTGGTTTGTGAAGAGAAGTCGACCGTAATTCTGATGAGTTTTTCTTTGAATATGATCTGTTTCCTTTCTCTAGAAGATATCAGTATATTATTCTTGTGCTGGATTTCTGGGATCTTGACTATTATATGTCTTGGTGTGTTTTTAATTGCTTTGAGGTTACTTGGCTTTCTGCATCCTTCTGTTACCTGGATATCAGATTGTTTCCTCATATTTGGGAAGTTTTCTACTATTACTTCTGCCCATATTTTTAAATATCATTTGTATTGACGCTTTCTTTCTCATTGATATGTATTAATCTCACATTGTTCATCTTTGTATCACCTTGCAAGTGATGAATTATTCTTTCCTACATCCTAGTTGTTTTTAATTAGATCTTTTCTTGCTTTTTCACTAGCTGCGCCAGCATCTTCAAGATCTGAAACTCTGTCTTCACACTCACTCAAATGGCTTTGTAAGTTTATGATTGAGATTTTAAGTTCCTCTGTATCTCTTTGACTCTGCTTCATGAGATCTATTTCGTTCCTGTATTGCTCATTCAAGGATTCCCTCATTTTTCTAATCTCCCCTATTTTTTAATTAATTTCTTCTTTAGAAGCAGTTATTAATTGTTTTACTGCAGTATTTTTTCCAGATTGAATTTCCTCCATATGTTTCGGTATTTGATACTTTACTTCATTTGCTATGAATTTAGAATTTTCTTTTTTTATTTCAAAAATTAATTCTGCTCTGAGTTTCTCTATACTCTTCTGCTGTTGCTTATTTACTTCCAATGCTATTAATTCATATATTTCAGCTGATCTAGTGTCCTCTGCACTTGTTCTGGGTGGGCATTGTGTTTCCTGCATGTGTTTCTGCATTTATTTCTTTAGTTCAGATGCTCTTAATTTAGAGATTTCCTTTTTTATTTCTGCTTTGAGTTCCTCTTTACCTTTCTGCAGTTGTTTCTTCATTTTAGACGCTATTGATTCTTTGTGGTAGAACTTTGGTGTAGTTATAGCCTTAGCTGAATTTAAGGTGTAGATCTAGAATTTATCCAGTAGTGTCTGGCTTGGGTCTGGCTGCTGTGCTCAGCTCCTTCCTGCTGCAGCCCTTGGGAATGAGCCTTCTGTGCCCCCTCTTGCACGATGTTCTGGTCCTGGACTAGCAGGATGGTTCTGTCCCCTATTCTCTCTGCAAGGACTACAGCTGCAGAGTTTCACCCTAGGCCTATATGCTAGGCCTGAGCTGCATCTGAAGTGGAAAAGGGGCATAGGGGAGGGGGAAAGATATCTCACATACTCCCCATGATGGGCTAGGGCTGGATCTGGTGTCCCTGAGACCCAACAGAAGTTCTCATTCACTCAATTTCAAGTATTCTTATGTGACCTCTACTAGTACATTTTTCTTTCAGTATTTTTTAAAGAAAAACAAATTAGAAACTATTGTCCTTCCTCTGCAATAAGTATAAATGATGATTAAAACACTTATGATAATATTGCTCATGACTAAAATAGAAATGAACTGTTCTCCACTCTATGACTCTTAAAAATAGATTAGTATAAGAACCCATCCAATTAAGATACTTTTTATTGAAGTCTGATAAACACCCAGAAAAATGCACATATAAGAGACACTCTGCTTGGTATATTTTGATGGGATGAGCATACTCATATATCCACCATCTGGATCAAGAAATGAAATACCACTAGTGTCACCATCTTCTCCATTCTAGCATCTAATATCAGAGATTGATTTTGCTTGTTTTTGACCATAATATAAATAGAAATACACGGCAAAGTTTTTCCATGGATGATCTGATCTTATTTTATCAATGTTATACTATAATATTGTTGTTTTAAAAAATGTACTTATGTATTTTATATATTAAAATAGGACATACAGTAAATTCTTTACAAGATTTACAGGGTGTTCAGGGTCTCACTACTAGATCGGACTCATAGTGATTCTCCTATATACAACCTCTCAAGAGCTGGGATTGCAGGTGGGTGTCATCACACCTGGTCTCAGTTGCTATCTCAGTGCATCCCAGTGGGAGAGCTGGCATGACAGGCCCTGGAATCGAACCCTTGGCCCCTGCACCTGCTTGTAAGTGCTTTAATCTGCTGAGCTATTTGTCTGCCCCAGTAAATTCATTTTTAAAAAATATTTCAATGCTTGAGCTAATAAGCAAGACATAGTAAGTCACTGTTAAGTTTTATGATCAATTGTCCGGATGTGCAAGAATATACTTCCCTGAGAATGGCAAATACAATAAAGAGCTGATCACTGGCACACACAGGTAGTTTCCTCTGTATGGTACCCTGACATATCATAATTGTAGCTTGGATAGATTGGACAACAGTTGCCAAAAACACAATTACAGTTGTCAGCTTCTCTACACATCTTGTTTAGTTCAATGGTCAGCGTTATTCCACTCCATTTTAAAGGATTTATAATCCACAAATGAATTTAAGTTTACAAAATTATATCATGTTAGACTGTAAGGTCAAAAGTTTCATCTAAGTCAACACAGCTGACAAACCAGAGAGCCTGAGATATTAGTGATTAGAAAAATTTGGCACTAGAATCCAAGTGATTTCTTTCTTTTCTTTTTTTCCAGAAATGTTCTTCTCATTTGGTCATTGTTGTCCTAGTAGAGTTAGAAGACACTTCCAAGTTAGGCACTTTGTCTTGCACTTTTTCTGGCACCTGTGGGCTACTTTGGGTAGGAGATGGTTTCTTTGCCTTGCAAGCTTGTTAGCACTCCGAACTTGAACCCTTTCAAGTAGTATTCTTCACTACTTTCAAGAAAGACTGAACATGTGTGATTAAGATGGTAAAATTAGCCAAAATCTGGTTTTGGGAAAAGGTGATTTATGAAGAAGATAAAGGGAGCATGTGGATATCCAAGAAGGAAGAGTATATAGAGAAGAACAAAGTCTGTCTAAAACATTCTTGACTTAGTTTTCAAAGGCCAGTCCACTACTCCTAAAGTATGTTAGTCACATTTTTGTGACTGAGCAAAACAATTTAGGTGAAGAAATAGTTATTTTGGCTCAAGATTTCAGAGGACCATGGTCAAACTAGCCCCATGACTTTTAGTGCTGCAGTGGGGTCATGTTTCATGGCAGAAGTGTGTGGTGGAGGGGAAGAAAAACTTCTTCCCTCCCTCGTGGGTGACAAGAAACAGAGAAGGAGTGAGAAAGCCAGGGAGGAATGAGCAGGGATCAGACATGGCCCCTGAGTTTCCATATGATTGAACCTGTTTTTTTTTTTTTTTTTTTTTGGCAGAACCAGAGATTGAACACCTGCCCTTGCACTTTTCAGGCAATCACTTAATCTACTAAGCTATTTCCCTGGCCCCTGAAACTTTCCTTTTAATGAAGTCACAACTTCCTGTTTGCATCACTTCCCAGGATCCCTATCAAACTATGAACTTATCAATGGTTGGTCCACTTGCAGTTAACACCTTTGTATTTCAATCATTCCTCAAAAAATAAATGCCAGCAGCTGGAAAACAAGTTTCAACAATGAACCTCTTGGGAACATTTTCCATCCCTGCTATAACAAGGAGAGATGGGCCTCCGGCTGCAGGCCACAGTGCTCTTTTGAAGAACTTAACAGGGAGGACACACAATCAAGCCACATTCTCCTACTATCTTGTTTCTTAGCTCCCTGGTGTAGAGTTTAAAAAGACAGACATTTTTGCACTCACTATTAAGGTTTTTAAGAATAGGAATTGAGTTGTTCCTTCATGGAAATAAAAATGTATTTGAAGAATAGGTTGCTAAGATGTATATATTACATAAATATTAAAAATTTAAAAACATACAGTCATGACAATCATACAAATGTAAATCCACAAAAATATCCAAAAGGATCTCATTAATGAATGCATTAATTAAAAAAGGAAACAAATACTACAATTGATTTAATGGAGAACTTAAAAAAGCACACATCAGGGATGCTGAAATAAATTTATGAAATGGTGTAAAAACAATTATATACAAAAAGCAATATTCAGTTGCATTCCACTGGGTGTAATTCATTTGTATTTCTGTGGACAAGACTCATTTATATTATTTTCAGTGTTTTCCCGTTTGTAGAATTGTAAAATAGCTCAAAGACAATTGAAGAAAGCTCCGAAAGCGGCCCTAGAGAAGGCACACAGTACTTTTTTATTTCCATTTCAAATTTGTTTATAATTATTCCCAGTAGATGTTGTGATACGTTAATGTGAAGCTCTGTGCTCCTCCAGTCATGTTGTACCAGAAAAGGTAGATGCTGCCTACTGGCTAAAGAAAAAGAGAAGGATGGGATGAGCCAGACTTCCTGCTAAGGCATGTATTAAACATCTGCCTTGTTTATTATTCATTATTAGTAGATTACTCTGCTACTTCAGCTGATGAAAAGTTCTGCTTTATTCTTACTATAAGCACTTTGACAGAGAGTGGAAAAGAGGAGACACTCTGGATTTCTTTAGAACAATGCTGCTTCAGAGCCTGGAGGCCTGGACCTAGCAATTGAAGAGATTTGCGCTCTGTGAGCTTGGAAAGCAGACTTCTTAGAGCTGTTATAGCCTTTTCCTGGTGCACAGTGAACCCAGAAGGAGGCAGAGGTGTCCTTAGGGGGGGGTTCTAAGGAACTAATATCAACACAATGGACAGAACTGGGCATGGTTGAGAGTACATATTTTTAGAAAGTACTGTTCAAACTCCTCTGTGATACATCCTAAGAGACTTCTAGAAATGAATGAGTAAAATTTAGAAAAGGGCTAAATGTCCTATATTGACAAAGCTGGGTCAGATCTGTTGGAAGGTGTGACAAATTTTGTGAAACTTAGGAATATCAAAGTTATAAGTTATTTTTTGATGAACAAAACTGTAATTAGTCCTCAAATTGACTAAAGGCAAGATGGGTTTCTTTTTGTGAATTCTGTTTCTTGCTTGGCTTCTTGAAGTTTCTTACTGTATGAATTTCATAATATTTATATTTAAAAGTTCTGATCATTGAAAGGGTGAAGATGATTTTCCGTGAATAGAATTAGTCACTTCTAACCTGGTTATGAAATTCCTTTCTGCAGTTTATTCAGGTATAAACTAGCTACCATCTCATCTGGGTCCCTCAGAGGACAGTGAAGCATCACATGCAACAAGACAGGAAGGCTTGAAAGTTGGGCTGAGTTTTGCCTTATCAAAGCAAGCCCAGCATCTGAATACAACTTTAGGACTGAATTGAGGTTTTCTTTTCCCTAAACACTCGTTGAAATGCATAATCAACAAAATAGACTGGGATAGCCACACTACAAGAATTAAAAATTTTATTCAGCACTCACCAACGAGCTAAAACCCCTCTCCGCACCTCTTTTCCCCCTGCACTAAAGATATCTTCTTGCATTGAGCCTCTTCTGATGCTTTTCCTTCACTATATATTATTCATCAGGAATTAATTCTGGGGGTTGATTTAATGTCATTGTTTATAGTACCATGACTGAAATCCAGTAGGTGTATCTATAGGAAATTTGTCTAAAAGCAGACCAGCACACGTTGAAACTATAAAAGTCCTGCTGGTTTACTTAGAGTTGAAATGAACAAATCCTCATCAGTCACATCCAATCTGATCATCAAATATGCACACACATATGGTAGGCTACAAATAAGAAGATGACGCAATTCAGTTCAATTTGTAAATGTGTGGAAAATTTTATAAAAATTTGAGGGGCCAGAGAGATGACTCAATGGAATAAGCACTTCCCTAGCAAGCACAAGGGCCTTAGTTCAATCCCCAGTTCCAAAAAAAAAGTGAAATGCTCTGCTACCACCTTAAGGACTGATGCAGTAGATATTCTTTGAGCTCCTAAGAAATGTGTGATGGAAAGATGATATACATATCAGAGTTGTAGAAAGCATATTTAAAAAAAAAACTGTATTATTCGCTGGAGATAAATGCCACCACAGAAACAAGAACCTCTTAAAGCTGGAAAAAAAAAAAAAAGCTTGGAATTTAGAAACAGTTCAGTGCTGTGACTCCAGGGAAGACCAGAATTACCACTGGAAACAACTCTAGTACATCTTATTGAAATTCTATTTTAAACCATTTGTAGATATGGGTCATCAGAAATGTTAAAACACATGCCTGGGATTCTTTCAAGCATTAGCTCAAATAAACACAGCCTTGTGTGGAGAAGTGCAGAAGCACTCACAACACTTGGTTTGAACACCACCTGAACACTAATGTCCATTATTCTGGGATTCTTGGGATAGAAATTCAGAGAGCACCTGGGAACCAAAGGTAACTATGATACAATGTGCTGTGACTCTGGAGAAGAGCACGCTGGCCACACCCACTTCGGCTTGAGGAGTGTGGAGGGGACAGTCTTAAAGTGGGCCCTCCGACTGGCACAGAATTTATTATAGCTGATTTTCTATCATTCTAGAATAATTTCATATTTTCTTAGACTTCTCATAAGAAAGAAGATAAATGTGTTTTAGAGTCATTATAAGAAAAAGGTTAAAATGAATTTGACTATGCCTATTTCAAGTTAATTGTTAAAATATCATGAATTGGACCATGGAGATAGCTCAGCAGCGTAAGTGCCTATCTGGCAAGCACAAGGTCCCGAGTTCAATCCCTGGTAACACTAAATAAGTAAATAAATAAATAAATAAATAAATAAATAAATAAATAAATAATAAAATCATGAATGTAGGTATTTTATGCTTCAAATCTGATGGTACTATGATTAGTCAGAAAGCACAGTAATAAAACAGGTTTGTGCCTCATGAATTAAAGGAGATTTATTTGTAATTAGTATTTCCCAGTCGCTATTCATTGGCCTTCATCATTTATCACCAGAGACTCATCAGCAGCATTAGGTATAATTATGATTTAAAAATGCATCAAGGAAAGCATTACCAAACATTTTGATGACGGATAGGCAGGGTCTCACCATGTCACCAAGCTGCTCAGGCTGTACAGAAACTACCAGCTCTCTTACCTCAGCTCCCTCTAGAGCAGGCATTACAGAATGCAGCACCACATCTAGCTGATGGTGATAAAAATTTTTAAGTAAATACTTATTCATGCTCAAACATATCAGAGTTATTTCAAGACAAACAAAACTATGAGGAAATGCTGATAGATTAAATAATGAAGAAACAATAGTGATTTCTAAACATATAGTACCTTCAGTAGAATTTAGTTGAAAGCAGTACATGCTATAAAAGTGAAAACGATCCTGAGCCGATAGTGTGGTACATAAGAACTGATAGGAAGGGAAGAAATGAGTAAATTTTACAGAGAATGCAGGATTGCTTGCTCAAAAAAGTATTTCTTATGATCTAGAACAAGGATTATAATTACACAAACATTGGGAGCGAAGTAGACAGGAGATGTTATATACATTGATTAAAAGAAATTTTAGTATGAAGAATTTAAGTCTTTGGTTGATTTCCTTATGATAGCCATTCTTTCTGGAGTGAGATGGTATCTCAGTGTTGTTTTTATTTGCATTTCATGAATGGCTAGCGATGTGGAGCATTTTTTCATATATTTGTTCACTTCTTTAATTTCGTCCTCTGAGAAGTGTGTATTCATCTCAGATGCCCATTTCTGAATTGGGTCTTTAAATTTGAGGGCCC
>PVKA01021818.1:0-16660 GCA_004027165.1 Ctenomys sociabilis
GCAGTGTGGACTCCGAGGAGGGCGGGGGCATGTACTGTTTCTGTCTTCAGTGCTAGGACCAAACCTGTGGCCTCCTGCAGGACAGGCAAGCTGTACCCTGAGCCCTGAGCAGCGCTGTGCCTGCCTGCCTGCCTGCCTGCCTGCCTGCCTGCCTGCCTGCCTGCCTGCCTGCCTGTGTCTTGGTTAGTTTTTAAGACAGGCTCTTACGATTTATTCCTCTAGTTATTGGGACTGATCAGGCCCACAATCTCCCAAACAAGTGGATGGCAAAGGCTTAAATAAATGAGGCAAAGGAAATGATTTCAAGGCTCCCGGAGGCTCCTGACCTTCTCACAGAGATTTTCTGGGGTTTTAGACAAGCAACTTCTGTGGGCGGCCCTTATTTATTATATTATCAAACAAAGGAGGGGAATACTGAAGAAAATGCAGGAGTCAGGGACTTTTCCAAGTAAGATGTTGGGTTAATTTAGGAGAAGCATGTTATCTTCGGGAGGCCTTTACTCAGGAGAGGTCTGCAGCTGCAATCTCCTTTTAGCTAATTGGAACCAAATATCCTCAGCTGAGGCCTTATCTCGTCCTTTGAGGAGGCCCAACTTCACAGGCCTATACCAGCTGAGGCAGGCATCAGGGGAACCCGATGACTCGCTCACTGTGGTACGCTGCCAGTGTCCAAACAGTGGCACAAGCCTCCGGGAAACCCATAAACATAAAACCCAGTTGGTTAATATTAAATCCCGCTCAGAGCTGCTTCATACTGGTCTCCATCAAAGTCTTGCTCTATAATTCAGGCTGGCCTTTCACTCACTGTGCAGCTTATGCTGGCCTCTGACTTGGGATCCTCCTGCCTCAGCCTCCTCCCTCAGCACCACCATGCTTGGTAACTTTACCTACTGCTCTTTGTTTGGTTTCAACTTTCTTTTAAATGACCATCTACAAACTTCTTTTAACTGAAAATTAATTTATGTGCATACATTTTTTATTTAAATACCTGTGTAGGGGCTGGGGAAATAGCTCAGCGATCTAAGTGCCTGCCTGACAAGCATAAGGACTGGGATTCAATTCCCAGTACCACGTGCTGTGCCAAGCTGGCCACTGGAACCAGGCATGGTGGCGCATGCCTGTAATCCCAGCACTGGGGAGGCTGAGACAGGAGGATCACTACAAGTTTGAGCTACATAGTGAGACCCTGTACCAAATAAATAAATAAAGATGAAAACAGTAATTTAAAGATGTGTCTGACATTATAGAATAACAAAACAAAGCTTTTGAGCTCAGACAGACCTCGACTGGGCCTGGTGCCCCTGCCCTACAGCTCTGTTACTTACCCCTTCCAAATTTTCCTCCTTTGTCCATTAAGTAAGCACACAACAACACTGCAGACTGAAGAGGCTTGGGTCCAGGGATGCTTCTGGTTCCGAGTTCTCCAGACTAGGGAATGCTTGCAGACTTGCCCAGTGGGCGTTCTAACCTCCCAGCTGTGACACAGAAGGCTCTCCCGTGGTACTAGGCTGTGTCAGCCATCCCCTCCCGGGCTGGTGGTCTCTGCTCAGCCATCTCTCTGGCTGCATCCGTCCTGCAGGGTCAAAGCAGCCTGCTTCTTTTCTGCTCTCCAGAGCCAACTGTCTTTCCCGTGTCCGGTACAGGGGTTTTCAGGAAGTGGACACAGGAAGTGCCGAGCTGTGGCTCCGTGGCACAGCACTCGTCCAGGGTACACGAGGCCCTGATCCCCAGCCCTGACCAAGAGACATTCAGGAAGGACGAGCTGAACTATCAGAGAGAACTTAATGTGTGCTCTCTGTCACTGAATGTTAATCTTGTACATGTCTATTGTGATTTGGATTCAAAGTAAGATATGTGATCGGCACTGTTTTATTTTTGGAGTGCTAAAGTGGTTTGAAAGACCCACAGTATTCCTCACACCTTGCCGCCCCAGTGGTGGTGGTCGTGGTGGTGCTGGTGGTGGTGGTGCTGGTGGTGAGCTTGCTGCACCAGATAAGCCAGGTGACGGTCACCCCCAGGCCCTGCAAGGCTGGCCAGGGTCTTCTGTGCTTCTGACACCTGTTTTTCTTGCCAGGGCCCTCAGGGAACTCTAGTGGCAGAGCCTGTTGAGGAGCAGCAGTGATAAGTTCCTTGTTTTGGGGCAGTGGTGCTGCTTAGAGGGTGTTGCAAGACCTGTTGTCGCCTGGCATCTGAGCCACAGACACCAGTAGAGCAGGTGCTAATGGCCTGCAGGCCCCCAGCGATGAGGGAGTGCACCTGTAGGGTCCCTGTCACCTGGCTCTATGATCCCTACTGCATTTACTCATAGGACTCATAGGAAAGAAAAAGGAAAAATGTCCTGAGTACCAAGAATTTTATTCTTTTTTTTTTTTTTGCGGAATAGGGATTGAACTCAGGCCTTTGTGCTTGCCAGGGAGGCGCTTATTCCACTGAGCCATCTCCCCGGCCCCTAAGAATTTTATTCTTAAGATGATAAGAATATGGGTTCTGCTCAAAGCATTGAAAGCCCGTAAAGGTATTTTTCGGGTTTCTTCACATTCACATTAAGTCTGTAGTGAATTTTTAGTATCAACAATAAATAGGAAGTGGAAAATTAATTTTTTTTTTTTTTGGCAGAACCGGGGATTGAACTCAGCCCCTGTGCTTGCCAGGCAAGTGCTTATTCCACTGAGTCATCTCCCCAGCCCCAGAAATGGAGCGGGTGTTTTTTTGTTTTTGTTTTTGTTTTTCTGATACCAGGGATTGAACTCAGGACCTTGTGCTTGCCAGAGAGGCACATATGCCAACTGAGTTATCTCCTGGCCCCGGAAAATTAATTTTGAAAAATGTATTTCCGTCAGGTTTTTGTTGGTTGGCTTTTTCTTTTCCTTTTTTTTTTTGTCTTTTTGAGACAGGGGTCTCACTATATAGTTCAGGCTGGCCTTAAGCTCACTTTGTAGCTCAGGCTGGTCTCAAACTCACAACAATCCTCCTGCCTCAGCCTCCTGAGTGCTGGGATTACAGGCCTGTGCCACCATGCCCAGCTTTTTTTTTTTTTTTTTTTTTTTGAGACAGGGTCTCACTACACAGCTCAGAATGATGTTGAGCTCCTTATGTAGTCCAGAGTGACTGACTTTGAGCTCTAGGTGATCCTCCTACCTCAGTCTCCCTGGTGCTGGGATTACAGACATGTGTCACCATGCCTGGCTTGATTTTTTTCTTTTTTCTTTTTTTAAGTCCCATTCTGCTTCTTCATGTTTGGCTTCTCTGCTACCTCCTAGTCCTCTTATTATAGCAGTGCCGTGCATCTGCATAGCCTTCTGCATATGCATGTGAGGCAGCAGGAGACCAGACAGCCTGCCTGCCCTGTCAGCAGTCACTTCTTCTGCGGTTCACACTGCACCTGACTCCTTGCTTATAATAAATCAGTGGGAAAAAATGGGTCCAAATTGTCAAATAACTTTCCTATCAGAGGTGCCTGTTCTTCCGTAATGTTTAAGTTAAAAAGAATTTTAATCATTGGCTAATATCCTTATGAATGTTTTGCAGAGTATACAAAGATTTGAAATTTTTATCATAAGTTTTTATGCCAAAAAACTGGAAAGAAAATTGAGGCAAGAGTGCTGACCCCACCCGTGGGGTGCGCTGAGACAGCAGTTGACACTGGGCATGGTGGTACGCACCTGTAGTCCCAGTGCTTGGGAGGCTGAAAACAGGAGAATCACTGAGTCCAATCTACATGGTGAGACCCTATAGACCCTGTCCTAAATACAGAAGGAAAAAAAAAAAAAGAATTGAGGCAAGAGGCAGGGAGAGAGTGTCACATATATGCATAACCTTATCAGTGGTTTAGGTTGATATTAATCACAGATCCTGATCATATGTTGTCTGAATTTTGTGAAATGAATGGGTAAGTTAATTTGCTCAATATTGGTTGATTTCTGCATTAGCACATTTCAAAATACTATGTCAGCATGCTAAGAGTTTCCTGGAAAGGGCTGGTAAGATAGCTCAGTGGACCAAGAGCCTGCATTGGCAAGTGCAGGGACCTGGGTTCAATCCCTGGCTCCACCTGCCTTGCTTGCCCCAACCCTGAGCAAGCTGAGCCAGCCACTGAGATCAGGCAGGATGGTACCTATAATCCCAGCACTGGAGAGGCCGAAACAGGAGGATTGCTATGAGGCCAGGCTGTGTAGTGAGACCCTGTACCATATACATTTTTTTTTTTAAAGTTTCTTGGAGATGCCTTTCAGTAGGCTAGCTTATGGCTAAGTTTCTAGAAAGAATTTTATTTGACTTGAGAAGAGATTTGGGAGGACCCCTGATTTTTTTTTTTTTTTTGGTAAGTTAAAATATTTCATCTTTTTTGTTTTGTGAGTAATGTACTTAAGAAGATAAAAGCAGGGCCACACCGTGGCTGGAGAAGTTTGCTCGGGAAAATAACATGTTCCGTCAGGACTTTGCTGAAATCTACAGTTATTATGCCTTTGTTTTTTCCTTGTGCTTTGAGTTATGAAGAAAGCTGTAATCCTTGAGCCGCTAACCCCACTTGCGCCTTCGCCTTCTGTTGCTAGGTGACAGGGAATGCCAGGGCTCAGCGCATGACTTTATTTTCCCAGCCCTCCTGGGGCCTGGGGCCTGTGTCCTCTGTCTGGCACTCCCTCCCTAGGGTATGCCCAGATTTTTAGTTAGGCTTTTAATTTCTTCTCTTTCTTTCTTTTTTTTTTTTTTTTTTTTTGTGGGACATAGAATCAAACTTGGGACCTTGTGTTTGCCAGGCAGGTGCTTAAGCCACTGAGCTATCTCCCTGGCCTCTTTTTCTTTCTCTTTTTTTTGAGACAGTATCTTGCCATATAGTTTAGGCTAGCCTTGAACTCACAGAGATCATCCTGCCTCAGCTTCCCAAGAGCTGGCATTGCAGGCGTGTGTCACCATTCCTTTCACCTTTTATTCCTTCTTTTATATCTCGGTATATTCTAGGTTGTACTTGAATCCTTTCTAGCCTACACGACTTGAATTTGATTGATGTCCATGGCTTCTCACAGTATCTCTGCTTTCCGTAGGTATGCCTTACATTTTCTTGTGCAGAGTGGGGTCTCCTACTGCATCATGATCATCATAGGAGTGGAGAGCATGCACAAGTGAGTATCCCTGGTCCTCATTCAGGGTGGGTTCTGGTGTGGAGAACTGGAGCAGATGGCGCACATCGATAATCCCAGCGCTCAGAAGGCTGAGTCAGGAGGATCCCCATGAGCCTGACGCCAGCCTGGGTACATAGCAAGAAGCTGTCTCAAAAAATCAAAAATAAATAAGTAAAAATGAATGAGTAGTAAGAACTCTCAATTTAAAGGAAGTGAGGTTTATTTTGGTTCATGTTTTAGTCCATCATCAGCTTGTCCTGAGGCAGAATAGCGTAGCAGAGGGTCGCGGTGGAGGAGAGCTGCTCGCTGTGTGGTGCACAGGAAGCAGGGATGGCAAGAGAGCCAGAGGTGAAGGGATGAGGGACAACGAGAGCACCGCAGCACCTGCTAGCCCGGCTCCACCCTCGGGCACACCCCCCCCATCAAGTCATGCTTTGTGCAGCGGCGGCAGCTCTTGCAGGGACTTTGGTCCACACACAGCACTCATCCTGGCAGGGACCTCTGTGTCCCTCAGCATTTGAATGGACCATGGGAATGTGGCGCCTACACACCATGGAGTCCTCTTCCCCAAGGAAGGAGAAGCTTGAGCCGAGCATAGGAAGATGGCTGCACCCTGGTAATGCTAAGGGACCGGCACAAGGCTTAACTGTGAAAGGCAAATAAATGACAGGGCCCTGTAAAGGGTGAGTAACGGGAAGCACAGAGAGGCCTGCTGGAGAAGCAGGGGTCTGAGAATGAGGGAGGGGCATGGGAAAGGATGGGAGGGGGCGCCAAGTGCCTCAAGGCACCACACACAGCCAGCTCCCCGCCGAGAGCGTGCTCACTGTGGACCGCACGCATGGGCTGACGCAGAGAAGGAACCACGAGTGGGTGAAGGCACCACGGGGTCCGAGCCCTCCTGGCCACTCCTCAGAAGCCCCCTCCTAATGTCACAGTGCCAGGGACTCAGCGGTGAGGGCAGTGGCACAGCGTACCCCGCACTCTCCGATGGCTCAGTGAGCTTTTGTGGGAGGCATGGGAGCCGGAGCACCCTTCCTGCGTCTTGTGTATTTTAGCTTTTCTATGGGGAAAAAAGTTTTTGTTGTTGTTTTTTTGTTTTGTGTTCTGAAGAACAGTCTTGGTTGGAGCCCAGTGCGGGGAGCTGCTCCCAGGCCAGCATGAGCAGCAGCAGCGTGAGGTGGCACGGGCAGTGGAGTGGAGACGGTCTCCACAGCACAGCCAGGCACTCTTTACAAAATCAGTGGCCCGAAGAAGGCCCGAAACAGGGTGGTGCTTGTCCGTAATCCCAGTACTTAGGAAGTTGAGACAGAAGGATTATTGTGGGTTTGAGACCAACATGGGGGCTACAAAAGTGAGCCCAAGGCTAGCCTGAACCCTGTAGTGAGACCCTATTTCAGAAAAAAGGAAGCCCTGAAGACAAGGCACTCACCCATGTGTGCTGTGTGACCCAAGGCACGTGGGATGGTTTCCCTGCAGCTGCAGAAAAGGAGCCTTCAGCCTCCCATCTCGGGGCTCAGCTGCACTGGGCCTGTGCGCGCTCCCTAGGAGCCACAGTCTTTCCAGAGCCTCCAGGTGACCTCAGGGAGCTGCGCCGGTCTGCACCTTCTCTGAGCCCCTGCTTTGGATTGCCTGGTGGTTTCCGAGTAGGTTCTGCTCCTGACTGCTGTGCTGCTTGCCCCTCCCTGCTGAGGACACACGGATAGCATGGGGCCAGCATTGTAGAGGCAGCAAGCGTGGGCTCTGCCTTGGTCCTTATGCCCTGCGGGGTGGATGATGCTGGAGTCTGTATTCTCTCCTTGTCTGTCTGTGCTGCCCGGATTCCTACTCCACGCCTTCCTCCATAGCAAGATGTCAGAATCAGCTGGGCTCTGCTGACTAGCTCTGCCAGCTATGAGGGAGGTGGCAACCTCATGCCTCTGACAGCTTGCTCATTGAGGCTACTTTTCACCCTTTAGTCATTCCATGGGACCTCTGGGTCTGTGAACCTGGCTGAGGACAGTGTTTGATCCCAGCAGAAACAAAATGTGGCAGAAAGGAGGGACTTTTGATTTTCCCCTTTCTTGTTCTCCATGCATTGTATATGACAGTAAATTCAAGACCAGCCCAGAAGTGCCAGGGAGATGGCTTAGTGGAATAAGCACTTCCCTGGCAAGTGTAAGGGCCTGAGTTCAATCCCTGGTTCTGCCAAAAAAAAAAAAAAAGACCAGCCTAGAATGTACTTTGAAACTCTGGAAGGCCAGCTAGATAGCTCAGCAGACTAAAGTGCCTGCTTAGGCAGAGTGCAGTGGCTGGGGTTCCATCCCTGGCATGCCATGCTGGCCCTGCCCCTGGGGCGCACTGAGCAGGTGATTGAGACTGGGTGTGATGGTATGTGCCTATAATCCCAGCTCTTGGGAGGCTGAAAACAGGAGAATCACTATGTAGTGAGACCCTGTAGACCCTGCAAATTCTGTACCAAATACATTAAAAAAAAGAAAGAAATCCTGGAGACAAGGGAGGAAAGTCAGCTGCAAGGGCACCCAGGAGGGGCACAGGGCAGCCAGGTGCACTCTGGTCCTGGTCTCACCAAAGCTGTGGTAAAGGAAACTGCAATTGGGAAGTTGAAATGAAGACTAAGAAAAGGTAAGATTTTCCTAATGTGGAAGAGTAGAGACTGTTAGGTGAAAAGAGCAGGCTATTAAATAAAGTAATCTGGTTCTTGGTCAGAACCCACAAGAGCCAGGTGTAGTGGTGCACTCTTGTAATCCAGTGCTGGGGAGACTGAGGCGGCAGGATCAGTGCGAGTTCAAGGCCAGCCTGAATACATAGCAAGACCTTGTAGCAGAATCCACAACTGAAACAAGAAAAGGTAGCCATATGGTAAGCAGGGGAAAGTCTTGTGAGCAATGCCTTGGCCAGCAGTGTCACCGGTGGCCCTTGTGTGCTGACCCCGACCAGATGGGATGGGCCGGTCATTCCAGTGTCCTCTTTTTTTTTTTTTTCTTAAGACAGGGTCTCGCTATGCAGTTCAGGCTGTTGAGCTCACTTTATAGCCCAGGCTGGTCTTGAACTCGACACAATCCTCCTGCCTGGGCCGCCTGAGTTCTGAGAGTACAGTTGAACGCCACCATGCACATCTGAGGTGGCCTCTTGATGCAGCTGAAATGCAGTGTGGTGGTTGGAAATCTCACCACTCTGGGAGGCTGAGGCAGGAGGTTGGAAGGTTGGAGTGCAGCCTGGCCAATGTAGTGTCTTAGTGAGATCCTATTTCAAAATAATTTGAACGAGCACAGAGGACATAGCTCAGTGAAGAAGCCCTGATTCAATACTTAGCACTACCAGAAAGGAAAAAAATTAGACCACATTTTCTTTGCTTAGTCAAACCCGAGGGATTAGATCAGGGATTCCAGGGCTGGAGAGAGAACTTGGTGGTCTAAGCCCCTGCCTGGCAAACACAAGTCCATCACCAGTACTGCATGCTATGCCAGCCCTGGAACCCTGGGTGCACCATGAGGGCCCCATAACCAGGTGTGATGGAACATGCCTGTAATCCCAGTGTGGGGAGGCTGAGACAGGAGGATCATTGTGAGTCTGAGCTGGGTAGTGAGACCCTGTATCAAATAAATAAATAAATAATACAAAAATTGGGGGTTCCATTGCCTTTCTTCTCTGCAACTCATAAATAACAAGAAACCATTTCTACCATGAAAAGAAAAAGAAAGGTGGAGATAACAGACATTAAACTCAAAACTTAGGCTTTGAAAGCATAAATCATAATCTTGTTTTCTAGATGAGAGTGGCCACTGACAAACCCGGTGTAACTGGCCAGGTGTTTGGGCCTTGTTTCCTGTGCTGCTCATCTGTGTCCCTGAGTGGAAAAAGGGAATAAAGGTGTGGACATGACGGTGTCCCCAGGGCCCTCATTTCCACGGAGCCTCAAGGGAGGAGACCCGTTTGGCCCTGGTCTTAGTTTGCTGACCGCTTTATTTTTATTTTGTGTATGTATGACAGGGCGTGCAGGGTCTCACTGCATAGAATGGACTCATAGTGATCCTCCTGTTTTCAGCCTCCCAAGTGCTGGGATTACAGGCATGTGCCACCACGCCCAGTCTCATGCCACCAAGCCCAGTCTTAATCACTGTCTCAGTGCAGGGCTGGCATGACACAGCCTGAACAGGTGCGTTAGTTCACTGAGCTATCTGGCTGGCCCCAGATAGTAGAGTATTTTGTTCATATGCCCTAAACACAGGTCTCTTTGCGGAGGTGCACAGTCTCTGCAGCCATGGGGCCAAGCGGAGAGTCTTTGCTTCTCACTCACATCTGAGCCCTGTGCAGGCCCAGGTTTGTTAGGTTTTCGTAATTAGCATTTAGTACCTGAAAGTGCCCAGCTTTCTCCTGACTCAGCATGATTATTAGCCCAGAACTTTTTCATAGGCTTTTATTTTTTGCAACAGGGTCTCACTGGGTAGCCCCAGCTACTTCGCACTTGTCTTGATCCTCCTGCCTCCCAAATGCCAGGTCACATGCATGCACCACCACCATGAGCACACGTCAGTGGGTGTCTAATTTGGGGATACATGGATTGTTTGCAGGCCCCAGCTCATGTGTTGCTCTCTCCATCCACATGTTAGAAAGCTTCTGTGGATGCACAGATACTTAAAAAGTAGGAGATAGGTTGTTGGCGGCTGAAATTCCCCTAGGGGCTACTCAACACTGCAGATCTGGAGAGTGTGTGGTTTGCCATAGGAGAATGCGGGGCGCTTTGCCTGTCGCTTCCTGTCACCGCCATCCCTGCACTGCAGGAAGCCCATGTCCTCTCTGCAGTCTCTCCCCACTTCCTGCCTCCCTGACCTTCAGCTGTGCTTGTGTCCTGCTTGTCCAGCTGGTGGTCTCTGGCTTTCCCCAAGGCAATCACTCCTGGAGGCTGAAACACTCAGACTCACACTGCTGCTGTGGTCTTGGGTCACCTGTTGGCCCAGGCAAAGGAATGGAGGAGACAGATGGACAGATTTAAAGTGAGGGTACTTGGGGACAACAGAGGCCGATAGCTTAGATAAGATCCTGGAAGGGGCTGTGATACATTCGAGTGAGAACAAAGGCCTGGGACTGAGCCAGCTGCGCAGTGGACGCATTCCAGTGCCTGGGCACACAAGGGACTCTTCAGGACTCCATCAAGTTCAGAGCCCAGACAAGGAAGCCGGGCACGGGGACACATCCTTGTAATCCCACCACTGGGGAGGCTGAGGCAGAGATTGCTAGAGTGCACAGTGAGAATGTCTTCAAAAAAAAACCTCCAAAACTGAAATTATGCATGTTGTGCTTACCAGATTTTTTTTTTTTTAATGTTGCTGAAGCCTTCCAATTTGTGCAAGTATTTACCATAATCTGTGTGTCCTGTTACCTGTTCATGGACATTGAAATTATTTCAAAACGAAGTTATCAGGAGTAGAGCTTGGGAAACATTCCTAGACAACACTTTGTACCAATTTAGGCTTAGCAATTGCTAGGCACAGGGTAAAAGCTGCAATCATGTAAGACACCAGCCAGCTGTCTGAGGGTGGTTGTAGCCTTGCTCCTCTTGTAGCGTGCGGGAGATGCCTGCCTGTCCCGGTCGTCTTTCGTCTGTTACCTTGCTGTGATTTTAATTTTTTTTTTGAGGAACCAGGATTGAACCCTGGCCCCTGCACTTGCCAGGCAAGCACTTACTCTACGGAGCCATTTCCCGGCCCTTGCGATTTTAATTTAGAGCCCGCTGGTGACCAGTGGTGCCGCTCATCTTGCTGTGTGTTCACTAACTGTACGTTTTGGGGGCATATTATCTGCAAATCTTTGGTGGTTGGGCGTGGTGGCTGGAATTCGTTCTCTGTGACTTGGATACCAGTCTCTTGACAGGTGTCTCAACTGTGGCTATCTTCTTTTGGTCTGTGATTCGTTTCTCCTTTGCTTGGGGCTGGCTTTGGAAGAGCAGAAGTTTTCAATTTAGATCACATCAGCTTAGCATTTTTTTTTTTAATTTAACAATTAAAAAATGTTATAGGTTGTCTTTTCGAAAAAAAATTTTTGCCTGCCCTCAGTTTGTTAATATTTTCTAATAGGTTTTTTTTTTTTTTTTTTCAGAACTGGGGATTGAACTCAGGCCATTGCGCTTGCTAGGGAAGTGCTTATTCCATTGAGCCATCTCCCCTGCCCTCCAGTAGGTTTTATAGTTTTAGTTGCTATACATCTGTCAGCAATCCATATTGAGTTAATGTGTTGAATTGCTTTTGAGAGAGAATCTTGTTGCGCAGCCCAGGCTGGCCTTGAAGTCACGGTGATCCTTCTGCCTCAGCCTCCCAGGTGACAGGATCACAGGTGCACACCACTGTGCCCTGCTTGTGACTTAATGTTATGTATATCATCATGTAAGGGTTGCAATTCAGTTTTTTTCTCTATGTGTATCTAGTTGTCCCAGTATGACTTTCTGCAAGTACTATCTTTTTCCTATTATAACCCATCCTGTGTGTTTCTAGTTCATGAATTCCCATTGTCCCTGAGCACTGTGACTTTCCCTGAAGTTTGTCCTCCGTGTGTAGGGCCAAAATGAGTACATATTTCGTGTTCATTTTCATCCTCTGAAACCAGGTATTAGGAACAAATTCAGCTTCCATGTTTTTCTGAGTGAGACAATGAGTGAGCCCCTCTTTGGGGGCTCTCTACTTGTTGTTTGCTTCATTTTGATTTAGCTGCAAAGGGCAGAAATCCCCTCTCGTGGTATGAATGGGAGGGAGAACCTTCCGGCTCACCTGGAGGAGCCAGGCCAGGCGAGGTGGTGCTCGCCTGTGTACCAGCACAGGCGGCTGAGGCCGGGGTACTCTGGGAGCTCAGAGCTGTCCTGGCTTCGTAACCTCAGAACGAGGCTAGACCATGTAGTGAGACCTGTCTGAAAAACAAAAACAAAATCAATCTTCCCTTTTCACCAATGCTGCTCACCTTTGTTTTCCAGATATTGCTTCGTGTTCGCACTGGGATACCTCACGGTGTGCCAGATCACCAGAGTCTATATCTTTGATTATGGACAATATTCTGCAGATTTTTCAGGGTAAGGTGAAAGCTTTGGTTCAGTGGCCTGTCTACTCTGTCTTAACCATGGCTAAAACCCAAACTGCAGGCAAGTCAGAGGGAATAGGTGTTCTTCCATTTTAGTTCAGAACATCTTCATGAATTTAGATTTTTGTTCTCTCTTGTAATTGGTCTTTTATAATAATGTATGTCACGAAAATAACCTGTGCTTTTAAATTGCCTTATGTAAGATTTCTAAAAAATACAGCAGTTGCATTTCTATATGACACTCTGGTATTGAGAGCATTTTCTAATTCTAATAGAGATTTCAGCAGTTATTTATAATTATTGAAAACCAGCACATGAGCCTTTATTTTTCCTATTCTCATTTTCTCTCTCTGTCTCTGTCTCTCTCCCCTTCTCCCTTTTCCCTTTCTCTCCCTACCCCTTTTCTGACTCTATCTGGATCTCTGGCTCCTATCTCTCTGTCTCTGTCTTTCTCTCTGTCTGTCTATCTCTGCTTCAATCCCTCTCTTTCTTGCAGGCTCTATCTCTGGCTCTGGCTCTCCGACACCTCTAGCAATGGTATAGGGTGGTCATCCACTGCTCAGAGAGGCACATGGCTTAAGTGTCAGGTGTTGCTTTTTTCTGGAACCATTACCTAATGTTTTTGGTCTGAAATTAACCGCAGGTAACGGAATGGAGCAGCAGAACCCGGGTGACACTGTCCATGGGCTGTTTATCTGTGTTCTGTCCAGAAAGCAATGTCACTACAGTGCTGGCTTTCGAGGGTGTTTTGTGTTGTGGCAGGTGTTTGAGACAAGGCCTGGCCGTGTAGCTCAGGTTGCCCTTGAGCTCAGGGCAGTCCTCCTGTCTCAGTCTCCCACACCCAGTGTGCTATACCCAGCTCCCACCATTATCGGGCTCGAGCTGGACTTGGGTGGGGGGTTCCCCTTCTGTGGCTCCCACATTCCTCCTCCTGAGCTACCTTGTATCCAGACTTTGGAGGCATCTGGTCCTGAGCCCCTTCTGAGTCCCTACTGAGCCCTGCGGCTGTCACCTGCAGAGCCATCTAGATGTCAATCTCTCTGTCATCTTTTTTTTGACAGAACCGGGGATTGAACTCAGGCCCTTGCGCTTACCAGGAAAGCGCTTATTCCACTGAGCCATCTCCCTGGCCCCCTCTCTGTCATCTTCACCTCATCTGCTTCCTCGTCCCCACTGTGGTCCTCCAGCTTGCTTCAGGTGTCCCTGTGTAAACCAGGTCCCTCTCCAGCAGTGGCCCTGCTCTTATTACAGCCTCTGTGTCTCTCTGCCGCCATGCTGGGCTCCTCACCACACCACACTGGGCAACACTGTGAGCTGATGTCCACCCACCTGGAACCAATACTCCTGAGCCCCGTGACACTGGGGGTTTGGTCTCTGTCACACTGTGTCCTCTCTGTCACACCATGTCTCTTGACCCAGAAAGGGCAGGTACAAGTGTGGGTGGGGTTTGGCCCAGCAGCCTCTTCTCTGCTCTCATGAGCAGGCGCTGGGCATCAGGCGGCTGGGTTTGCGCAGCTTCTCTGGATCCTATTGTTTGTGTATAAAGGGTACTTGGGACCTGTTTTGGCAGTGCTCACCTGTGACCTTCACCCTCAGGAAGCTGGGGTGTGGAGGCTGGGGAGATAGCTCAGTAGAATAAGTGTTTGCCTGGCAAGTGCAGAGTCCTGAGTTCAATCCCCAGTACAGAAAAAAAGAAAAAGAAAAAACAAAACAAAAAAAGGAACTTGGGGCAGGAGGGCTGCTGTGAGCAGGAGACCAGCCTGGGTTACTCAGCCGGAGGCTGTCTTAAACACCAAAAAGTAAAAACCAATGAATAGTTTCTCTTTTAGCAAAGCTGTTCCATTGGCTGCGCTATTGTTTTAGCTTCCCATACTGAAGGTATTCCCTTATGTCCCGTCACAGCCCAATGATGATCATCACTCAGAAGATCACGAGTTTGGCCTATGAGATCCATGACGGTAAGAGCTCAGAAATCAGTGTTTCTGTCCAGATAGTTTTTCACTTGAGGCAGCCTGTAACTTTGCACTCTGTGATGCTTGGAAGAAAGAGGATCTTTTCCTCTTTATCCTTTTTGCTACTGACAAGTAAAAGAATTAAGTGCTTCCAGAGAATGGAGGAAATGATTTGATGACCTTTAAAAAATCTCTGGAACATCTCTGGGTGCGCACCTGTGATCCCAGTGCTAGGGAGGAAGGAGGATCCCTCTAGTTCAAGCCTGGACTATATACCAAGACCCTGTCTCAAAAAAAAAAGAACGAGACAAACTCAAGAACCAGCCCCAGTGTGGTGTACAGCTTTTGCCTGTGCCTCTGGGGTGGCGACCTGCTAGGGTGGAATCCCCTCTCAGGGTGCATCTGTGGTGCCGGTGGGGCAAGCTTCTGCCCCTGCCGCTCGCAGTCCACCCTTGGTAAGCTGTCAGGGTTAGCATGTGGGGCCTCTTCCTGGGCAACCAGGGCCATGCAGCATCTCCCAGTTTGAGTGCTGTCTGGATCTAGATCTTCCAGGTGCTGGAAAAGGGCACAGGGACTTACAAAGGCTGAACTGCCCAGTGCACAGGAACAGGGTCAGAGACAGGACTCCGTCCTTCGGCCAGGCTGCAGCTGCTGACTGAAGTCCAGCCGAGTTTCATTTTGGAACCTGTTCTCCCCAGTGGAGATAGGGGAGTTGTCTCTGTAGAACAGCTGAAGTTTTGATTAGCCTTGCCCGTGTTTTTTAGAATTCTAGCCATTTTTTCAGAGAAGTTATTTTTCTTTTTTATTTTAGGGAAGGATCTACAGGGTATTTATTCAGCGTCTCACTACTAGATCTGACTCGTATCTTTTTTGATCTTTGAGACAAGGTCTCACTTTGTGTCACAAATGGCCTTGAACTCACGTTGTAGCCCTCTACACTGACCTTGAGCTCTCAGAATTAGTCATGCCTCACCCAGGTGCCTGAGTCAGAGGCGTGCATCACCATGCCCAGACAATCTGGGGGATTTTTTAGGCATGACTTAAGACTCCTATGGCTCTGGACGGAGCACCTGAGGCTCCTGGTCTGGGACAGGACGGGACCCCCAACGGCATGTTGGCTCGGAGTCTCCTTGGCAGCCTGTCTGGGGCATGTGCAGCTTGCCTTCCCCAGCAGCCCGATGAGAGCATGTAGAGTCCTGTTTCCAGTCATGGTAGACTGTACTGTTTGTGATTGGTTAATTACTCGCTTTATAAAATGGCATCCTCTGGCCAGGCATGGTGGGATATACCTATAAAGCCTAGCACTCAGGAGGCTGAGGCAGGAGGGACCTTGCTGAAACAACAGCAGCAACACCCAGTGGCATTTTGCCTTTAATGCAGTTTTAGTCATTCCATGCATAAATCCCCAGGCTTTGCACCAAGACGGGACTGGGCCTGTTGAGAATGTAAGGTTTTTTTGGGGGTGGGGTGGGGTAGGGCAGGATCTTAGTGTGTAGTTGAAATTAGCATTAAATTCACTATATAACCCAAGTTGGCCTCAAACTCATGGTGATCCTCCTGCCTCAGCCTCCCAAGTACTGGGATTACAGATGTACATCATCATACCCAGCCATTGGGCATGTAGTTTTAACACAAGATTGTCAAATGAAACTCTGTGCCCCCATTGCTTGGGTGATTTGCAGTTCTGAAATGGCCCAGCCTATGTGGTCAGCCTGGGTGGAGCTGGTGTAGGGAGCACCCTGCACCCAGCTCTGAGCCCTCCATGGTGAAGGGAAGAGCCAGCATTTACAGGTAGCAAAGCTCACAGGCAGGAGGCCCAAGAGCAGTGGTAACCACAGAGGGAAGAGAAGAAGGGGCGCTCAGGGCCCAGATCTGTGCACCTCCTTCCAGGTGCGGTTTTTGCTTCTTTCTGATCACAGAAAGTAGATACAGCTCCACTTCCCGGGCTGGTGAAGCACAGAGAAGGGCTGTGGGTGCTGTGAGTCCTTCCTGCATCCTCCTGGTGTCTGAGCAGCCCCTCTTGCCTCCAACTGGGCAGTGATCCTCGTGTCAAACCTCAGGTCGCCCTGTGAGCTTCAGCCAAGGTCAGGCTGAGGCTGGGTCTGGGGTGCAGGCTCACAGATGATACGAACTCCTCGTAGTGCTTCCTTGACTATTTATATTGTTTCAGTCCTCTAGAATGTAAGTGTCAAAAAGCAGGGAATTTATTTTTCCTAGATCTCAAGAACAGTTTGTAGGGTAGTATTTTGTTTTGTTTTGAGACAGGGTCTTGATAATTGAACTCACTGCTCATCCCAGGCTGGCTTTGAACTCACAGTGATCCTTCTGTCTCAGCTTCCTGAGTGCTGGGATTATAGGGTTGCACTATGCCTGGCTTCTGAAGCAATAATGTTGTTTTTTTTCTCTGTTATGTATGCATGTATAAAATTTTGAAGCAATAATGTTTTTTCTCTGTTATGTATGCATGTATAAAATTCAGAAAAGTGTGTATTTCCCACATGTGAGACCAGACTATATGAATGG
>PVKA01021818.1:16760-38162 GCA_004027165.1 Ctenomys sociabilis
TTTTTTTTTTTTTTTTTTTTTTTTTTTTTTTTTTTTTTTTTTTTTTTTTTTTTTTGCGGAACTGGGGATTGAACTCAGGCCCTTACACTTGTCAGGGAAGTGCTTATTCCACTGAGCCATCTCCCTGGCCCTTTGACACATATTTTTAAACTAATGTTTCTATCGTTAATCATGGAAGTATTTATGTTACTTGGATACTTAAATTTCTTTTATTTTTTTTAGTGTTACTCTTAATGTGTTGAACTCACTGTGGAGCCCAGGCTGGCCTCAAACTCAGCCATCTTCTTGCCTCAGCCTTTTAAAAGCTGAAATTACAGACATGCACTGCCATACCTATTTCTTTTTTTTTTTTTTTTTTTGTCTTTTTGAGACAGGGTCTCGCTATGCAGTTCAGGCTGGCTTTAAGCTCACTTTGTAGCTCAGGCTGGTCTCGAACTCACAACAATCCTCCTGCCTCAGCCTCCCGAGTGCTGGGATTACAAGCATGCGCCACCACGCCCGGCATACCTATTTCTTAATGTTCATAAATTGCATTAGTTTTGATCTTGGGGTGGTGGTGATACTAATATTTTATTTGCTGCAAGTATTTTTTGAGTATACTCTTTGGTTTCTTGACTTAGTTGCCCTGGGGCCTCTTAGTTGGATTTCAGGTGTGTTTTGAAAAGAACATAGCTGGAGAGGGCTGTCAGGGCCTGGCTCCTCCTCTGGCTGGAGAGGGGTAGACGTCGTTGTGTGGAGACCGTACTCAGAGTCGTGGAGAAGGAAGACCACTCTCTCTCACTTTATGCCGAGCTTCTCGCCCGCAGTCCTAGTGTTTGGTCATTTTTGAAAAGTCATAGCATTTACTGCAAAGGAAAAATTTGTGAATTTGAGAAAACTACAACAGCCGGCCATGTGGGTGCTCGCCTGTAAACCGAGTGCTCTGAGAGGGCCAAGGCAGGAGGGTTGCAAAGTGGAGCCCAGTCTGGGGAACTTAGCAAGTAGTGAAAAAAATAAAATAAAAAGACAAAGAAGACATGGGAATAACATAAAAAATAAAACAAGAACCACCCAAATTGTGGGAACATAGCCCAGCGTGAAGTCCTAGTGTGGTTCTGGTATTGTGAATGGGGAGAATCGGCATTGCCATGAATAGCCACGGTTGATCCAAGTGCCTGGTCTTGATTTGCAGGGTTGTTCCGAAAGGATGAAGACCTGACCCCGTCCCAGCGAGGACTCGCTGTGAGGTAGGGACGCTGTCCTGGGCCCTGCCATTGCCCCTGCCCTCTGTCATAGACCTACGTTGTCCACAGAGCTAAGTCCTCCCAGGGTGCTTAGCTGTGAGTCTTGGGCCTTGTTCTTCTGTGTACCTCTGTGCCACCCAGTCTTTCTTAGTTTTCTGCGACAGGGTCTCACTGTAGGTACCCCAGCTGGACTTGAACTCATGGCATCCCCTTGTCTCAGCCAGGCATCCCTTGTCACCCCACACTCCCCATCTTGCCTGGGTCCTTGGACATAGGGCGCCCCCTTGTGGGCCACCAGTGTCACTTGCAGGGTAGAAGTGACAACAGTTAGGCCCAGGAAGAGGTACCATTTGTGGCTGCTGTTGGTCTAGTGCAGAAACATTAATGTAGCACATAGATGCCCCGTTTCCAAATATCATAGGAACAGTCAGACCCAGCTTCTTATCATTTGAGGCATTCTCCTCCAGAGAGGCTTCCCTCATTTTTATAGGCATTCTGAAGAGAGGGCCCAGTGCTGGTTTAATTTCAGTCTCCACCTAATATAATTAGAGATGAAATACTCACTACACCTAGAGAGACATCTTTTTTGAGTATCTTGTTTCTAAATACAAAATTGATAGACACACAGCTGCTAGAAGGAGGTGACCCCCAGGACAAATAATAGACCCGGGATCCACTCTGGATCTGAGCTAGCATTTCTCAGGAATCCTCTTAGATTTTTCCATCTTGATTCTATTTTTGAGGATCACTGCCAGGTCAAGACCAGCCTGGACTACCTAGTGGGTTCCAGGCCAGCCTGAACTGCATAGTGAGACACCATCTCAAAAAGCCAAATTAAAAGAATAATAATGTCTTACCTTTGCAAACTTTGATACATCATTTGACTTACTAAGATCAGGCTGTGTGGTATAACCTGGCCTTGTTTTGGGTCTGGAAATAATTGGCGTGCAGAGTGGAGCTCGGCTTCTAGGGGACAAGGGCCCGATTGTTCCGCCCAGATTGTCCCTGGGTGCCAAGCGGTGCTAAGGAGCAGGAAGCCTGCCAGCAACATTGTCTCTCGTCAGCTTTGAGATCCAAGATGCTTGCATGTAGGAAAAGAACTCTGGAGAACTTCTGGCTCAGCATTTGCAGAGATAGTGGTAGAGACCCAGCTGCCCAGGGCTGTTCTTTTGGTTATTTTTAAATAAGACTAACAGCTAATAATATGTGGTGTTCTCAGCTTGTCCACCCACAGTGCATTTTCAAGGAGAGTGGACCGTGGCCAGAGGGGAGGATGGGGCTGTGTCCTGCTCGCTGGCCCCAGGAGGGACAGTGGGCAGTGGACAGGGCCAGCGACCTGATTAAGGCAGCTCCCCTGCCGTCTGTACAGTGTACGATGTGCAGTCAGTGTGCTCTTTGATTGGCTGTTTTTGCCTGTTTCCTGAGTGCTTGGTAAACTTGAGATACCATGTGCCATCTGGACAGACCTCAAGACAGAAGAGTCAACAGCTTTTCAGCCAGGTGTGGTGGCATGTGCCACCCAGCACTCAGGAAGCTGAGGCAAGAAGATCTTGTTCAAGGCTATAGCAAGTTTGAGACCAGCCTAGGTAGTATAATGAAACCCTGTCGCAGAACTGCAAGAAAAAGTAGAGATTAATCCAGGGCTTTTATGCTGAGCTACATCCCCAGCCTCCCTCCTCCCACCCCCTCTCCCCTGCCATTTTCTATTTTTGAGACAGGGTCTTGCTGAGTTGCTCAGGCTGGATTTGCTTGTGGGCCTCCTGCCTCAGCCCCGAGTGCTGGATCTCAGGTGTGGGCGGCCACGCCCCCTCGGCCAGGTGCTGAGTTGTAGTCTTCCCGTTGCAGGCGCATGCCCAGCCTCCTGGAGTATGTGAGCTACACCTGCAACTTCATGGGCATCCTGGCGGGCCCGCTGTGCTCCTACAAGGACTACATCTTGTTCATTGAGGGCCGCACGTACCACGGGGTGCAGCCAGGTCACGAAGGGAAGGACGCAGCGCGGTGGGAGCGAATGGACCCTTCTCCAAAGGTGCACATGTGTATTCCCAGCCTTCCCGGCCTTCCCGGCCTGTGCGCTGCAGCAGGCTCTGTCTCTCTTGCAATAGATTTTTGTATTCACACATTAAATTTCCCTAGCTTATCTCTTACTGGAGGTGCCCGAGATACTTACTGTTCAGTCAGCTCTCCTAGTGCTAAAAGTGTATTCGTGGTTAAAGAACAACAGCTGGGCACAGTGACACACGCCTAGAATTCTAGTACTCAGGGGGGCTGAGGCAGGAGGATCCCAATCCGAGCAATTTAGTGACTGAGAACCTGCTTCAAAATAAAATTTTAAAAATAAAAAAAGAAAGCAAGAAAAGAGCTGGGGGTGTAGCTCAGGTCAAAGACTCCAAATTCAGCCCCCAGTACCATAAAGAAAGGGAGTTAGTCAGAAACCATGAGGTCCTTAAAGAAAGTAATGCTGTGTAGTATGGGGGTCCAAGCAAGTTGCCCAGGCTTTTTTCTTGCCTGTGCTGTGTAATTGGCTTAGAGCACAGGAATGCCAAGGGAGGGCACTATGGCTCGAATTTTACTTAGTTTTTTTTTTTTTTTTGGCAGAACCAGGGATTGAACTGAGGCCCTGGCGCTTGCCGGGCAAGTGCTTATTCTACTGAGCCATCTCCCCGGCCCCAACTTAGTTGTTTTGACCAAGTGATTGTAGAAAATCACTGAAAGGGACTCCTTTTCTGTTATCTTCCTTAAAGAGCGCAAGGCTCCTATAGCCATCTGTGGGTCTCCATGTGCTTAGCAGCGCAGCTCGTAACAGCTACATCTTGGAAGTGGCCCATAAGTCCATTAAGATAAAAGGAAAGGGGGCCAGGGAGATGGCTCAGTAAAATAAGCACTTGCCTGGCAAGTGCAAAGGCCTAAGTTCAACCCCTGGTTTTGCAAAAAAAAAATCAAAGAAAGTTTAATACTTATACACCATGGGTATTATTCTGCCATAAAGGATAAAGTTGAGTCATTTTTAGGAAAATGGGTGCCCCTTGAGATTGAAAGGTTGCAAATCACACAGGCTCAAATATCATTTGGTTTCTGCTACATAAGAAGCTCATAGCATAGGTAATGAGCAAAGTAGAAGACAGGTAATGGGAAGGAGGGTAGATGGGTCTTTCTCAGAGTGAAGGCGACTGAGGAAGGCAGGGGCCAGAGGAAATCAGGGACAGGGATCCTGAGGGGATTACAGTGTGTGTGGATGTTACACACTGCAAGCATGGCTTATATAGTGGAAACCTGAGCATCCCAGGCGAAGCTCGAGGCTGATGGTGACCGTGTCCTCCCCCGCAGGTGGCAGTGACACAGAAGCTGCTGGTGTGTGTGCTGTCCCTGCTGGCGCACCTGACTGTCTGCAGCACGCTGCCTGTGGACTACAACATTGACGAGCAGTTCCGGGCCACAGCCTCTTGGCCGACCAGGGTGGCCTACCTGTACATCTCTCTGCTGGCTGCCCGGCCCAAATACTACTTTGCCTGGACCTTAGGTGAGTGATGTGCTCTGTGTTCAAGAGCATCTCTCCTTTGAAACAGCCATGAAAGCACCCTTGTTTGAATTATTGCTGTTTGTTTTTTTGTGATGGGTACTCCCTGTGTTGGCCAGGCTAGCCTTGAATTCCTGAGTTCCAGGGATTCTCCTGTTTCAGCCTCCCCAGAAGCTGATGCTGCGTGCCTGCACCAGCAACCTCTGGTTCATGAGTGCCCTCTGGAGGCCATCTCTGTGGAGAACAAGCAATTCTCCACAGACCTGTGTAAGAGTAATCTTAACTAAATCAAGGCTTATTTTCTTATCATATGGTAAGAATGCATGGATTGAGTCAGGCATGGTGGTTCAAGCTTCGCATCCTACACTTGGAAGGCTGAGGCAAGAAGATTGCTGTGAGCTGAAGGCTGTCCTGAGCTTCCCAGCCAGACTAGAGCTGCTGAATTTGAATTTGCCTTCCTGTAACAAGGGGCCTTGCTGAGCTCAGCCAGGGCACAGCTGCCCAAGGGGCATATTGGGGCCCTGAAGGTTGGCTTCCAGTTTGATTTCCCCAGTGTGGTACCCCTGGGTTGACCCTCCTGACATCTCAGCAGGTGGCTAGGAGCCTGCAGGAGGAGGCCAGGGAAGGTGGAAGGAATGAAGGTTTGGGGGAGTCAGTGACCACGGCAACCATGGAGAGGGGTGCAGCCATTAGTATTCTAATGTTTCTTAGAATTCTGTTAAACAAGAACATTGCCATGTGGATCAGTGAGCTTGAGAGACTCAGAGTCCTGGGCCTGTGACTGCTCATTTGCCCCACAAAGGGTCGAGTCTCACCCTTTCTCCCTGGAGTGTAATTATTTTAAAGTCCCATTGGATGAGTAAAACACACTAGTGAAGTTAACACAAGCTAAAGATGTTTATTATTTTGTTGGGGGTTGGAGGATGGACTTGGGCTTCTTCATTCTTTTGTTCTAGCACAAACAGTGCTTTTCTTTGTGTGTGTATATATTTTAGGGACGGGTCTACAGTGTTCAGGGTCTCACTACTAGATCGGACTTGTAGGGGTCCTACTGTTTACAGCCTCCCAAGAGCTGGGATTACAGGCACGTGCCACTGTGCCCAGTCTCAATGGCTGTATCAGTGTGCCCGGGGGCAGTGCCGGCACAGCAGGTCTGGGGGTCAAACCCCTGTCCCTGCGCCTGCTTGCAGGGGCTTTAGTCTACTGAGCTATTTGGCTGACCCAGTAGTGCTTTTTCAGTTGCTTGGGAAAGGGCCAATGTGAGGCAGAGACTTCTTTTGCAGCCTCATCTGTCCAGTGTGCAAATTGAAGATGCCCAGTTTTGCTAGGTGCTTCAGAGGGTCAGGAAACAAACTCTGGAGCCTTGTGTAAACTGGGTTCTGGGGATCGAAGAAAGAACAAAGCGTGTGCTTCCCCCTTATGTTTTCATTTAAAATAAAGGTCAAATGTCAGGCTGTCTTAGTCCTTTGCTCATCATTGATGCCTGAAAAACTATTTATTTGGGCTCCCATTTCAGTCCATAGCTAGCTTCCAGCAAGGCAGGAGGACTATTTGGGAAAGGAGCTTTGTGGAAGAGACCTGCTCAGAGCATGGTGAACAGGAAGGGAGGACCTGGGAAGGAGAGAAACCCTTTTAGGCCACACCTCCAGGCCCAGGTCTTCTGGCCAAGCCTCGCCTCTTCAGCAAATCAAGGTGAAGCTCTGTCATCCAATCGCCTCCCAGAAGCCCTATTCTGTGCATGTGAGGCCTTGGGGGATGCCTAGGTCTAAGCCAACCAAAAAGGGCAGTGTATGGGATAGCATGTGCCTTCCAGGGGCAGAGAGCAGATGGTACAGAAGTTCTTAGTCTTTCTTTTTTTTTTTTTTCCTTTTCTTTTGCCACAGCGGATGCTATTAATAATGCTGCAGGCTTTGGTTTCAGAGGATACGATGGGAATGGAGTGGCTCGGTGGGACCTCATTTCCAACCTGAGGATTCGGCAGATAGAGGTCAGTGAGTCACTAGGGAATCCTGACTGTCCTCATCCCCAATGTGCTGCCCTTAGGGTGGGGTCAGGGTTGTCACTAATGATGGTAGTTACTGCTGATGGTGACCTTGTGACCCTGGGTCCAGCCAGTGCCACAGATACAATCCTGGCTCTGTGGAACGCTGCCCTTGTGGGCAGAAAAGTGGGTCATGATCTGCAACCTGCAGTATTTAAAAGCCCCAGGACTGGGCTTAAGGTTGGGCTCGGGAAAGCAGCCTTGAGTGACAGGATTGGGAGCTGTGGGTAGGGGGAGCAGGTGGGGTCATAGTTTTCAGACCTTCCAGGTCTGGTAAGAATGACAGGCCGTAAGACCAGAGGGTCCCTGGGATGACAGGCTGCTCTGCCAGTCTCTATCCCAGCTAGGCCCCAGATAAGAGACCTTCTTTTCCTAGTGAGGGCAAAACCAGGTGGCACCGAGATTCCATGTCACCAGGGACCTGAGGGGTGAGGGCAGAAGGGACCATGACTCCAGGTACAAGGTGGCAGAGCTCACAGACAGTGTTTGGGAACATAATGGTCCCCAGTGGGAGGGACAATCACCATGGGCCTTGGTGGTTCTAGAATGACTTTCCTTTGTAAATGTCACCACATCAAAGAAAGTGGGGATGGTATTTACCTTCTGCTGTCCCAATAGAAAATACACTGTGGGCTTAACTTGAGGCTCATTTCAGTGCACCCCTGTCACCCTAGCACTCAGGAGGCCGAAGCAGGAGGATCACTCGTAGTTTGAGACCACCCTGGGCCACACAGTGAGATCCTGTCTCAAAAAAGGAAAGGAAACATTATTAAAAGGGTCTTGTGAAGTGCTTTTTTGGTTTTCTGTTTTTGTTTAAATTTGCATCAGTACATGTTTATCGTACACACATGAGGGTTGAATTCAGCTGGCACGTGCTCAGAACACACCTGTGTTCTCTTTATGTCCCTGGTCCTCACCCCTCCATCTCCTGATCTCCTCCCCACTGGCAGACCTCTCCCTGTTCCTGTCTTTAACTTCGCTTTCATTTATTTATACTTCTGGTTGCTCGAGTAGATGGGTTTGAATTTCTGGCACAGTGAAGCATTAGGACTTCTATGGAAAGTCCCCTTATTCTTTGGCCAAAGAGGGAAAATGCTTTCTTTTTCAGATGTCAACCAGTTTCAAGATGTTCCTGGATAACTGGAACATCCAGACAGCGCTCTGGCTCAAAAGGTGCATCACTCAACTGGAGTCTCCCGCTGTTGCACGCGCAGCCATTCTGTGGACAGCATCGGGTGGGAGGGCCAGAGGTCCCTAGGAGGTGTTCCTGCGCCTCCTCCCTGCCAGGCCTGTCGCTATAGAACTATATGGGTTGAGTCCTGAGTGTCCCTGACACTGTCCCCTCAGCCTCCTTCAGGCCTCTGCCAGTGTCTCCCACCAGTGTCCTCTCCTGCACTGCAGATTTGGTTGTAGCCAGGTGTGGTGGCATAGTCCTGGAATCCCAGCACTCAGGAAGCTGAGGCAGGAAGATCAGTGGAAGTTGAAGGTGTAGCCTGGACTTGGTAACAACACCCTGTCTCCAAAAGCCAAACAGAAAATAAAGAGTTCTAGTGTTTCTAAAGAGAGTATTAACATAATGTAGACTAAAATCCTAGCCTTAATAGTCATTAAAATCTATTTTTATAAATTGGATAGATCTTCAAACACTAGGAACAATCATTTTGGTGACTGTGCCCTAGGAAGAAATGGGAATTGAATTTCTATTCCTGAACGAGACCCTTAACTGCACACAGGGCTGTCCCCTACACTAAGTGGCATTTGCTCCTTGGCTGCCCTGTCCCCCTCCTACCAGGGCACCTGGGGTGGGTGAGCCCACCGCTCACTCGGGGTTCTGTTTCCCTGTCAGGGTGTGTTACGAGCGAGCCTCCTTCAGCCCGACGGTACAGACCTTCTTCCTGTCAGCTGTCTGGCACGGCGTGTACCCTGGCTACTACCTGACGTTCCTCACGGGTGTGCTCATGACTCTTGCTGCCCGGGCTGTGAGTATGGGAGCCGTGCGTGGCCTCAGCCCTGCAGCCCCGAAGTGGCTCACTCACTGTTCATGTTCCTAGCATGCAGACACACTTGCAAGATGTTGCCTGCCTTAGCATAGCACGAGTTTCAGCACTCAGGCAGCTGAGGCAGGAAGATTGCTGCCAGGTTGAGACCTTCATGGACGATATAGCGAGACCCTGTCTCAAAAAAACAAACACACAAAACTATGGAAAAGTTGCAATATGCTCTTAAGGCCCTATCCTGAAATCACCAGCTTGCATCTTACTCTATCCACCATAAGCACACACACATACACATACCCCGTGCATGTGCACGCCTTTTCTGTAGTCCCCATCAGCTGTGAGTGGCACTTGCCCTTCCACGCACTTGAATTGCTGAGGTCACTCTGGCGACTATGAGGTTCATTTAGAGACAGCAAGTCTTCTCTGTTCTGGGTTTCAGATGAGAAGTAACTTCAGGCATTACTTCACGGAGCCCCCGCAGCTGAAGTTCTGTTACGACGTCCTCACATGGATGGCGACGCAGATTGCAATAAGCTATACCGTTGTGCCCTTTGTGCTCCTGTCTGTAAAGCCGTCCTTTACCTTCTACAGGTAAGTGTTTCTCTTCTAATTCATCAGTGGGAAGAATAGTAGGGTTTTTTCTTTTTCTTTTTGGCGGAACCGGAAAATGAACTCAGACCATTGTGCTTGCCAGGGGAACACTTATTCTACTGAGACATCTCCTTGGTCCCTCTTTTTTTCTTGAGACAAGGTCTGGCTATGTAGTCTAGGCTGGCCTTGAACTCATGTAACCCAGGATGGCTTCCAGCAGGTATCAATCCTCCTGCTTCAGCCTCTAAATGCCGGGATGACAGATGTGCACCACTATTCGTGGCTGAATAGTATTTTTGAAAGAAAGTCCAACATTTCAAAAAAAAAAATCATACCATAGGCTCATATGCATTATACTTTTTCATCTTAAACCAGGCAATCCAGAGTGTTCTCATGGACTGAATAATCTTACCTGGGCCAGATCCTGGCTGTGGTTCGAACAGGCACTGCTGCTAGGCTCTCAGGAAATGTTAACTAGAAGCCTACTACAGAGCCGGTGGGGCAGACAAGAGTGAATTTTGTGAATAAGCATCTTTTTTTTTTTTTTTTTGCCTTTTTGAGACAGGGTCTCACTATGCAGTTCAGGCTGGCCTTGAACTCACTTTGTAGCTCAGGCTGGTCTCGAACTCACAACAATCCTCCTGCCTCAGCCTCCCAGTGCTGGGATTACAGGCCTGCGCCACTACGCCCGGCTAAGCATCTTTTTGTATATGTCCTCTGAAGCTATGGCCTTGTAACCCTTGCAGAGGACTGTAACTCTTTAGTCTAACTTACCAGCAGCTGGTGTAAACTGTGGTTTATGTCTTTTTTTTGGCAGTATCGGGGATTGAACTCAGATTCTTGCGCTTGCCAGGAAACACTTATTCCATTGAGCCATTTCCCCAGCCTTAAACTGTTGTTTATAAATACCCCAGCAGCCAGGCCTGGTGAACATGCTATAACCCCAGCACTCATGAGGCTGAGACTGGAGGATCACTGTGAGTTCAAGGCCTGCCTAGGCTGCACAGTTGAGTTCTAGGCCAGGCTGAACTGCATAGCAATACCTTGTCTCAAAAGAACCCAAAATGAGGGGCTGGGGAGATGGCTCAGTAGAATAAGCGTTTCCCTGACAGGCACAAGGGCCTGAGTTCAATCCTCGGTTCTGCCAAGAAAAAAAAAAAAAGAACCCCAAATTAAAAATAAACAAATAGCCCCCAGCTACACTTTGGAGTTCTACTTTCTAAAAGGATAGAGAGAAGAATAGTGAATAAATACTCTCCAAGGCGCCCTATGGTGTGTGGATACATGTGCACGTATTATGGATTGCTATCAGAATTTGTTAAGTAACCCAACCCAGGTGTGGTAGTGCACACCAGGAATCCTAGCACTTGGGAGGCTGAGGCAGAAAGATCACACAAGTTCCAGTGAGGCTATCTCCACAGAAGAAATTAAGAAACACTTTTCCTTTTTTCTTTTAGCTCCTGGTATTACTGCTTTCACATTTGTGGAATCTTAGTTTTATTATTGCTGCCGGTGAAAAAATCCCAGAGAGGAGAGAACACACTTGAAAACCTCAAACCCTCGCCTTCTCCAAAATCTGACGAAAGAGACAGTTCTGTAGAGCAGAACAGCTTCCCCACGACGAACAGTATTAGCAGTCAGAGCCAGGAGGGGAGCCTCAGGCACTGCTCACCCCAGCTGTGATGCTTCAGGACATAGCTTGGCCTCCACTGTGCAGGGCTCGGGTCATCCACAGATGGGCAGGGAGGGGGCGGCATGGAGGGCGCGGCCGGCGCTGAGGGAAGCAGCTCCGCAGCCGTCCCCTGCCACACCGTTCTCGGAGTGTCTCATCCTCAGTGGCACCAGCGACCCTCTCTGCTGGCATCCAAGGCCCTGTCGCCCAGTGCACACTGCACATCCTGAGTGTGAAGCAGCAGAGATGGAATCGTGCCATTCGGTGATTGCAGCAGATTCACTTTTCCAAATGAATGTCTTGCCTTAAACCCTCTATTTCTGAAAATATTGCTTCTCAGTGGTCTTTTCAGGTGGAACAGTGTGTAAGGCCTGTTTCAGTATTCCATGTCATGTGCTGTAAAGGGATTTAGGAAGAATTTGAGACTGGATATTTAAGATTAGGGAGACTTTTTAAAAAATGCAATAAACATCTCAGTATTTGAAGGATTTTCTTAAAGTATCTCATGGTAAAAATTCATAGTGAGCCGGGTGTGGTGGTGCGTGCCTGTCACCCCAACACACCAGAGGCTGAGGCCTCTGGGGATGATCAAGGAGTTTGACCAGGCTGGGCTCCATAGTGAATTCAAGGCCAGCCTGGACTACCTAGGGAGAGAGAACCTGTCTCAAAGAACAAAGTCAAAAATAAACTAAAATTTATAGTGAAACCGTCTGCAGTTTGGGTTGCCAAATTATAGGTAGCCGGTTTCACTGGAGAGCTTAATTATCTTGTGGCAGTCAGAGAGCCCTTCCAGGAAGAATTTTAAACATAATTAAAGGTTGGTAATAATGATATTTTAAGCTTATTTTCTTAAAAAAAAAAAAAAAAAAAAAAAGATAAAGCTGGCCAACCCGCAGCAAGAGACAGAACATGTTCCCTTTCTGCATCAGAGAGCTATGTGAGGCCAATGAGTTTAATAACTGGGTATAATTTAGATTTCTCAATGAAATTTATCAAGTATAAGTTATATATAAAATTCAGATAGGTATGATGTACACCTGTGATCCCAGCACTGGAAGGCTGAGGCAGGAGGACCATTGTGAGTTCAAGACCAGCGTAAGGGAGACAGTGTCTCAAAAAACACAAAAAAAGTGAGATTGAAAGCAAAGAGGTGAAGAAACAGTGGTGGCTGGCTGGAAGGTTTTAAAGCGATTCCTGTAATGAGAGCTAATGCTGGCTCACCCCTTTTTTATTCTTAGCACTTTGATTCCTGTGTGGGAATGGTAGGGGACTGTAGGAAAATGAAGACTGAATGATGCATCTGAGGTGCTTTTGGGAGAACCATACAGCAGTGTTAGCTTCTGAGCGAGTGAGCCATGAGTCTGGGGGTACTGGGCCAGCGTGGGCACTGGCTTCACTTCACCACAGTGATCTTTGGGCCCTGCGGTTCTGGGGCTGTGGTATTTGGCAGCGCGACAGAGAGCTTGGGGTGGGAGCAGGCAGGGAACACCTTTGTCCTTTGTCCTTTGACAAAGATGTCTCTGTCCTTTGACCAATCTTTTGTAGATTTCTTTTTGCCTTAAAATTTTTAATGAAATGTAAATCGTCTGTCTATGATGAGTTTCTGTGATCACTAATAAATCTGTAAGTGAGGTTAAGGACAAAATAATGTGGCTGAGGCTGTGGAGTATTTCATTTAAAGAAGAACGGGCAGGGCCAGGGAAATAGCTCAGTCACACAACAACTGCCTGGTAAGTGCAAGGTCCTGAGTTTGATTCCTGTACAAAAGATGGGGGGCAAAATGGTAGGGGATTGTTTTAGAACTTAAGAAATATCCTTGCTCTTCTTTCTTTTTTCCTTTTTTCTCTTTCTGTCTATCTCCCCCTGTCTGTCTGTCTGTCTGTCTGTCTCTCCCACCCACCCCCTTCTAACTCCCCTCCCCTTTCTTTCCCTCTCTGTAGTGCAGGCTAACACTGAACTCACTTTGCAGCCCAGGCTGGCCTGGAACTCATAAAAATCCAGCCGGCCTCAGCCTCCTGGATTGCAAAATAGGACTCGGCACACATGCATATGACTTTTCACTCTTCAGACATCTTGAAAGCCTGCAGAGATGACTGATGACCATCATATTTATATTGGTTCATTAGGTGCTATGCAGTTATTCTTCCCTTGATGTCATTTCCTTCAAACAGTAGTAGTTCATTTAATTTGAAATGTTTCCGCTGTCACCATTTTAGGAGTGGCTCATTCTCTTTTTAAGATAAACATTTTTGCTGGGCATGGTGGTGCATGCTTGTAATCACAGCACTCAGGAGGCTGAAGGTCACAGAGTTTGAGGCCAGCCAGAGCTACATAACAAGACCCTCTCAAAAAATCCAAAATACAAATAAGCATGTTTAATGCATCTAAGGGTCCCTGGGGAAGTTTATGTCACTTCTAAAAAGGTGCAGGGAGCGCATCTCTCCATCAGTCAGCACCGCCCACCTGGTTGAAATGTTTTGTGTTGCTGGGTCCCACCACATGGGACACTCGTGTACCTGATATTTACACACTACTGCACATGTGTGGCTGAGGTTGACCCCAAGGCCCTCGCACCGAGATTTTTATTTTTCTGAGACAGGGCTGCCTAAATATCCCAGGCTGGGCTTAAACTCAGGCCTCTCCTGCCTCAGCCCCGCTTGGGGGAAACTGAGGGAAGAGGGAGTGCAGGTGGCTCCAGAGCCCCAGCCTTGCTGGCGCTCCTTCCCTTCCTTAGAGAAAGGCTCCACAGGAGTAGAAGGCCGGTTCACTGAGAGCTGCATCTCTGCCCCTAGTGCAGTTCCGTGTGGGGAAGGTTGTCATGGCAACAAGAAATCTTTTTAATCCATTAAATCAGAAGGGTGACGACGTGCCATTTCTACTGTCTCCGGCCCTTAAAATGTCTTGTTCATAGAGAAATAGACTGTACAAGGGGGAATAAGGTCCCCCCCCTGCCTTTTTGATTTCCTTGAAATGTGAATTTAGAGGTGACGTCCTGCGAAAGGTAGGAATTTCTAGCCAGGTGGTGTGGTGGTGCACCCTGTCATCCCAGCACTCGAGAGGCCTAGGCAGGAATATTATCCCAACTTCAAAGCCAGCCTGGGCTACATAGTGAGACCCTGTCTTTAAAAAATTATATAAATTTCTGGGGCTGGGGAGATGGCTCAGTGGCATAAGTGCTTCCTGGGCAACTGCAAGGGCCTGAGTTCATTCCCTGGTTCTGCAAAAACAACAACAACAACAACAACAACAACAACAAAAAAAAAAAAATTATATAAATTTCTGACTTTACTGAAGTTTCTACCACTATAAAACTTCTCAAAATTTATTATGTTCCAAGAATTTGGTTAACGTAAACTACAGAAAACAATTCCTTTAAAATTTCATCACTGAAATAGTTGCACAGGCTATTCTCTAATTTGAGACTAAATTTTAAGGACATATAATCTTCCTTGTTTAAAATTCATAGCTTGTAGATATTTGCATATTCAAAAACAAATCTGGATGTTTACTCTTCTTTCCTTGCTCATAATTCTTAGATAATTGCTTTTAAAGCCTGCCTGCTTTCATTCTTTCGTTTTCTCTTTTTCCTTTCTTTCGAGACAGGGTCTTGCTACATAGCCCATGCTGGCCCCAAATTTATGGTGATCCTCCTGTCTTAGCCCCGAGTGCTGGGATCAGAGAAGTGAGCCACCACGCCCAGCTGACAGTTCTAATTGTAATCAAAAGAAAAGTTATGAATTCAATTTATTTCCACACAGTTGCCTGTGGCTACATTTGCTAAGAACTCATCTAAACTTGGGTATAACCAGTATTGGGGAGGGGGTTACATAAGCATTTAGAGTTCATTGTTTATGGCTTCAATGACTCAATGAAGTTCAATGTAGGTGCAAAATTCTGAGTAACACTGCAAATGCAATGTGTACGCCCCTTAGGGTCTCACACAGGTGCTGGTGAATGACTGCTCATGCATAGCGTCTCTGATGCTAAAACTGACTCGTGTTGTACAATAAAGTGGGCTTGCCTCCATCCTGGCTCTTAACAATGCAGAGAAAGACTGCACTTTCTGCTATTCAGCTGTTTAAGACAGGGTCTCACTATGTTCACCGTGTCCTTGGACTCATGTGTAGCCCAGGCTGGTCTTGCACTCCTGGCAAGAGGCCTGCCTCAACCTCTCAAGTGCTGGAATTACAGCTGTGCACCACCATGCCTGGCCTTGAAAGTGTGTCGTATAAAAAGAAAAGAAATCCACTCTGAAATTAGAATTGAAATAAGTGCTTGCCTGGTAAGTGCAAGGGCCTGAGTTCAATCCCTGGTTCTGCCAAAAAAAAAAAAAAAAAAAAAAAGAAATTAGAATTGAAAGGATTAGAATGTAGGGGGTCTCCATAGAGTTTTTCTGCCACACCCTATATTCAAGTCTATTTATAGTAACTCTCCTTACAAAAGAAAACTGAAATGGAATTTTCCACATTGATATTTTCTAGCAATGCCCTTATAATCAACCAGAAAGCTGCTTTTTCAGGATCTTGTTGTACAGAGTATGCAGCCAATGACATTTAAATTGGTAGGCTGCTTAATGTTTTGTATGTTTTAAGATAATATTTATTTTAATAGATTTTTAATATGCCTACCCCAATAAAGAACTGACAAATTCCATAGATCACATTGGGAAAACTTCATGAAACAGAACCTAGAGACACATTTTTATGCCAACTGATTTGTCTCACTTTTGAAAACTAATAGTAGGCTCTTCTTTTAGTACAACTTTTATAAAGCAAAGAAAAACAAAAGGCCCAGGATTATCTGTTGTATAAAATAATAATAGACCCATATAGAATTTACCCTGTTATATCTAAAACTTACCTGGTGATACTTGGCTGTCTTCTCCAGCCAGGTTTTTACCAAATTTGCTACTATAAAAGGAAATATAACTAGAAACCACAATTACCCAACAGGCCATGCTGTGTGGCTGAGTGGTCTCCTCACAGCAGGCCTGAGGAGGAGGAAGTGAGCAGCTGTTCTTGACAGGGCTCTCAGGTGACTGCTTCTGCCCGGTCTCTGTCTGTCCTTCACATGAGAGGACAAAACATACACAGAGACTGTGACAGGCTTTTAGATTCTGTGCGGTATTTGGGCTCTGACTGCGTGGCGTAGTCAGTGAAGGACACTGGACCGTGAGCTAATGGACTCCAGCATTGAACACGAGCGTGTCCGCAGCCAGCCAGGTCATCTTGTCACTGGCTAGGACCTTGACACAGGGCAGGAATGAAACAACAGTCCTGGGGAAACAACCAGTCTGCCGTCCTGCCAAGTAAGCATGGCGGTTTGTCCCCACTGCCCTCCAGAGCCACTCATCACTGCTGTTGCCCTGGGTCATCTGCAATGTCCCAACTCCAGGCCCTTTGGGCAGTATTTACACTTCCTCCCTGGGGGAAGTCTTGTGGGCTGTGCTTTCTGTTAGCATTCCAAAATATTTTTTTTTAAAGAAGTGTTATTTTTCAACAGATCCCTAAACCGGGTGTTGTGTGGTTGGTTGACCAGAGCTCTCACTGTCTCCTTGTGCTGGGATGGGACAAGCCCAAGGCCACACCCCACCTTGGCAGTCCCTCTGAACTGGTGGCTGAGCGCTGGGTGTGAAAGCTGTTTTTAATGTACATGTTCTTCCTTTTTCTAATTTGTGTGTCTTTAAAACTGATTAAACAGTAGTTTAAAAGTATACGCTGTGTGTTTGCTAATTTCAGTGTCTCTGTCTGTAGATGTAAACTCTGGCTCTCATGAGATGGAAGGGTTCTATGAAGGATTCTCCAGAGTGACAATATTCTTGTCATGACTATTTTCTGTTTTTTTGAGACAGGGTCCTCACTGTAGTCAAAGCTGGTCTTGAACTTGCTGAGTAGCCCAGCTGGACCTCAAAATCCCAGTGATCCTCCTTCCTCTGCCTCCCAAGTCCTGGGTTATAGGGATGGGCTACTGTGCCACTTGCATTTACAGAATTCAAAGCAGTGAGAAGCATTCAGTGGTGTGTATGTTCTTTCCTTCACGTTGGTGCCATCTTTCTCTGAGAATAATTTCTTTCAGCAGCACCATCAGGGCATAAAGGGATAAAGTGAGTCAACAGTTCTATTACTTCTTATCCAGAGTGACAGGAAGGCAGACAGCAGAACAACCCAAGATGCACCCCGCAGGGGACGGGGCCAGATGAGGAGCACCTGACTTCTGAGACATTTTGTTCCCAGAGGACCTGGCGGGTTTCCAGGGTCAAGATGAGACTTCAGTTGAAATCATAGGCTTCTGGCTCAGTTCCACTGGGATCCCAGTCATCAACACAAGCGGGTTTCCAGTTTACAAGGTGGGGCCCCGGGGAAGCTCCATGTGAGCAGCTTCAAACCTGAACCAAGGCCTTCATGCGTAGAATTCTTCCTGTCAAATCAAAGCAGATGATAGATTTGTATTTTCCAGGTCCTTTGGCTTCAGTATTCAAGACAAAATCAAGTTACACTTCTTAGTTTCTCTTTGTGCATCCATCTTCCTTTCCCAGCCCCAGAGCCCTACCCCTCCCAGAATCCACTGTGCACCTGGCTCTTGAATACTCCTCCACCTTCTGCTCCAAGAAAACCCATGTCTGGAGAACACAGTCTCTTGCAGGCTGGGGATTGAAACCACGACCTTCATGCTGAGCTCATTCCCACCCAGCCTTTTCTACTTTTTGAGACAGGGTCTCATTACGTTGCAAGGGTGGCCAGGCCATATTCTAAGTGCAGTCCTGTGTATACAGTCCGTTCTTAAATCTAGTGGCTTCCTGCACAGTCTCTGTGCCCAGGCTCCTGACAGTCATACTGTCCAGCATCACCATGGCAGTGCCAATAGATATAGGGTGTTCTCCATGTCACTGTCTGGGCCTTCTGGTCTCCTGGAAAACTTCGGCATTGTCTCTGCTCTTACCCTACCTCCCATGCACCCTACCTACTCCTTGTGTTTCAACTAAGAGGTTCTGTGCACTCCACTAATAACTCTGAGAACTTCCACATAGATGAGGCATGGGAACACAGGCCTGGGATCCCAACCCTGGGGAGGCTGAGGCAGGAAGATCACTGCAAGTTCAAGGCCAACCTAGGCTCCATAGTGAGGCCCTGTCTCAAAATAATAAAAACAAAAACTCCATCACATCTTCCAACCTGCATATCTCTGCCCCTAACTACCCACAGTATTAGGGGTCTTTTTAGAAGATTAAGATAGGGCCAGGGAGATGGCTCAGTAGAGTAAGCACCTGCCTGGTAAGCCCAAGGGCCTGAGTTCAATCCCTGGTTCTGTTACAAAGAAAAAAAAAAAAAAAAAAAGAGAGAGAGAGAAAAAAAAAAAGAAAATTAAGATAAAAAAATGAGGCTGGAAATGGTGGCACACACATGCAATTCCAGAAACTTGGGGCTGACACTGGAGGACTCAAATTCAAGCCTAGCCTGAGCAAGTCAGAGACCCAGCAAGACCTTGCCTCAGAAGGGCTGGGGATTGGTGCTGTTATCTCTGCTTCCTGTGGCTATGTGGGCTCCCCGTGAGCTGCCTGGGCTGTCCAGGGAGCCCCTGGGGTACCAGGATTGTGGGCATATGCCACCACGCCTGACCTGCCAACGTCTTAAGAGGAGACAGTCATATCAAAATCACTGACTTAGACAAAGTCTGAGAACCACAATCCCTTAGGTCAGCAGGGGAGACAGGTGTTTTAAAAACCACATTACTTGCCTCACTCCCACTGAGAGCCAAGCCCTGACTTTTCCAGAGGTTCACAGGGTGGAGCATGACGGCAAATGTGTAATCCCAGCCCTCCAGAAGTTGAAGTAGGAGTGCTGCAAGATGAAGCTTAGTCTGGGCAATTTAGCAAAACCCTGTTGCAACATAAAGCAAATGAATACAAAGGGTTGGAGATGTAGCTCAGCGTAAAAGTCCTAGTTCAATTGATCCCCAGTACTGCAGAGAAAGCAAGCGCACTCATCAAGCAGTGAGTCCCAATTTTGTTTTTGTTCTGTTTTGTTTTAGAAAAACACTTTTAAGTGTCTGTCTGTCTGCCTCAGAAGAAAACATAAATGCTTTTTTCTGTGTGTGGTACTAAGGATCAAACCCAGGTATGTTCTGTCGCAGTTACATCCCAAGCTCATTTATTTTCAGAATTATTCATTCATTCATTCTGATACAGGGTGTCACTACGATTAGAGTGCATTTTCACCAATGCAGCAACATAGGCCCTCATGAGAAAAGCTGAGGAGTTTGGCTTTATCAGAACTTGCCAAGAGGCTGGCACAGTGGTGCATACCTGTCATTCCAGCACTCAGAAGGCTGAGGCAGGATCACTGTGAATTCCAGGCCAGCCTGAGCTACATAGTGAGTTCAAGGCCAAGTGACTACACAGTGAGACTGTCTCAAAGGAAAGAGAAAAAAAAAATCCTGCTATTCCTGGCTTGTGTGGGGTCTTGCATCAGTGAGTTTGCAGGAAAATGTAACTGCAAGAAGGTAAGAGGAGACAAGGAGGGGCTTGGGCTTGAGCAATGGCTGGAGGGAACACGGATGTGGGCCTCAGCTAGGGGCAGCTTTGAGGACAGTGGGGGCACAGCCCTGCTGGGCTACAGCTGCTGAGTCCTTGGCAGACAAGGACCTTCAGTGTCCTGCAGAGGACCCACATCTTTGGATGGACAAGCACAGGTACATGAGGAATCCAGGTGACTGGAGGGCGAGGTGACAGGTGATTGAGGTTGCAGGGGACACCAGGAGGTCCCCAAGTAGCTCTTCCCTGGGGTTCTTAGTCTAGATGGGGCAGGAGTCGGGCTGGATAAATTCAGGGCTATTAAAATTGAATTGCTAGGACTGGTGAAATAGCTCAGTGGACTAAGTGCCTGCTTAGGCAAGCTCAGGGACCAGGGTTTGATTCCTGATACTGCATGTTGCGCTAGCCCCACCCCTGGGCACAATGAGCCAGCCACGGAGACCAGGTGTGGCAGTGTGCACCTGTAATCCCAGCAGTAGGGAGCTGAAAATGGGGATCACTACAAGCCCGATCTGCATAGTGAAACCCCGTACCAAATACATAACAACAACACTGAATTGCTAGCCCTGACACAGACTACCCTGAAGCTCCAACCTACTCTGGGCAGAACTAGGATGGACCTGCCTCATAGTTTTACACATGAACGAAAATGAAGCTTTGTTCTCCTTTTAGTTACCTATCAGACATGTACAGGTCCCGATTTGTTTTTGTACTGTTTTGTTTTAGAAAAAATACTTTTAAGTGCCTGTCTGTCTCAAGAGGCAGAGGGACTGCAGGTTTCTTTTCTAATTTTTATTTCATCGGTACATTTTAGATAGACATAATGATAAGAAAACATAAATCGTAAATGCTTTTCTCTGTGTGTGGTACTGAGGATCAAACCCAGATGTGTTCTGTCATGCAGCTACATTCCAAGCTCATTTATTTGTTTTCAAACTCATTCATTCATTCATTCATTCATTCATTCATTCATTCATTCTGAGCCAGGGTGTCACTATACAGTTCAGGCTAGCTTTAAACTCACTATGGAAACCAGGTTGGCCTTGAGCTTGTGGTGATCCTCCTGCCTCAGCCTCCCTGTGTGCCAGGATTACAGACCTGTGCTCCTGTGATCAGGCTGTTGCTGAGTACCGTGTGTGTTTGTCCTTTGTTCCTAGGATGGTATCTGTGAGCGAGACACTCAATGAGGGAGACAGCTACACTGTACAGTAAAGTCTTTGTCAGAGGGGTGACTTCTCTAGGGAGGCTGGCTGAGGCCAGACACCTGGTGGCAGTTGGAGGCCATGGGATATGGGGACAGACCGCCCTGGTATGAGTAGGCAGGGAGATAAGTGAACAGGTCCAATTGGCCTAGATGTCCTGGTCACTGTGCAGTAAGACAATGAACACTGGCCGGGGTGGTGGTGCACACCATCAGCAGTGTGGGAGGCTGAGGCAGAGGGACTGCAGGTTTCTTTTCTAATTTTTATTTCATCGGTACATTTTAGATAGACATTATGATAGCATTTATCCTAGGGAATTTGCGCCTGTACTTGATATACCTTGCTGATTCTTTTTTGCTCATTCCTCTCCTCCAACCACTCTTCCTCTTATTCAGAGGCTTGAAGAATTGTCGTTTGAGCCCACCCTGGGCAATTTAGCAACTCATGGAACATCTTTTCCCAAAATTAAAAACTGAAAACGGGCCGGGGATCACGCTCAGCGCAGAGGTCCACAGCTCAGGCCTCAGTGAAGCGCGCAAGGCCATACACCGAGCTCCGCCGCTGAGCACAGCCCGCCTCCCCGGCCGCCCCGCCCCGCCCCGCCCCGCCCCGCCCCGCCCCGCCCCGCC
>PVKA01021819.1:0-38143 GCA_004027165.1 Ctenomys sociabilis
CCAGCCTCACACCTGAGCAAGTCAACTACCTGTGAAGAAGATGGAACCCAACAGAGTCTCTGTTCCTTGCACTTTCACAAAACTGGGGGTTGTGGAGGCAGCAGCAAGAGATGCCACAGGTAACAGGGTCAGGATCACAGTTGCTGCAGTCAGCACACTGCCAGGTGAGAAGACTCTAAAGAAGCAAAGAAACTCTCAGCAAAGAGAATCTGAGTCACTGGTAAACTTCGTGGACAACTTGGTTTCCTCAGGAGCCATGCAGGGGAACAGGGAAGCAGACTCCTGGGTAGAGGGGCCTGGCCTCTTACAGCTTCTCCTGGCCCCTTCCCCTCTGGCACTGTTCTCTTGCTCTGCATCCTCTCTGCCTTGAACTAAGTAGCTTTGTCACACCATGCCCTTCTGCCATGATGCTCCTGTCTTGGAATCAACTGGCCATGGTACGCAACCATGAGCCAAATAAACTTCTCCCATACATTGTGGCTGTCAGGTATCTTCTATGTGCAGGAAATATGAGCTGTGTAATCTGTTTTCAGCACCTTTCTGGTCTTAACAGTGCCTCTTAAGACCTCCTGTAACTTGATTTTTCTATTCTTTGTGTTTCATCAGATTGGTGGCATTTGGTGGAGAAATTATTGACAGAGAAAACTTCATACCTGTCCCTTCCCATATCATGGATATCTATCAGGCTGCCTGGAGGAAGAGAACAACAATAAATACTGATAAATACATTTGGTGAAACCCATACTTACTGAATTGAGTCAATTTTTATATTTTTTAAGCAGAACCAGAATTTCTGTTATGTAAGAGTGGGAAGAAATTTTGGATCAAGACAAATGTACGTAATCTTTTGTATACAGAGGATGGCTTTTAGGACACTGATGAATGTTTGAAATCATCTTATTTTTTAATTTGTAAAAGCAAGACATTTTAATCTCAATTTCTTTGTACTGGTTTCTTTTTCTTGTTCAGCTTTTTTCTGATACCTACTTTGAAAAAACTTATCAATATTTCTAGATAATATGAACTTTCAGGTGTATAGTGATGTATTTTAGCACTATCATTCACACCAAAATTCATAAAATAGGGGCTGGGGAGATAGCTCTATGGTCTAAGCACCTGCTTGGCAAGCTCAAGGACCTGAACTTGATCCCCCGTACAACATGCCGTGCAGGCCCCAGAACCCCAGGCATGCCATGGCAGCCACCAAAACTGGGTGTGGTGGTGCATACCTGTAATCCCAACACTGGGAAGGCTGAAAATAGGAGGATTACTGAGTCTGAGCTGTGCACTGAGACCCTGTACCAAATGCATAATAAATAAATAAATAAGTCAAAAGCCCAAATTTGAACCAATGTTTCAAGAACAGTGGATATGATTTTGAGGTACCAAAAGATAAATTATAATCATTCAATTCTCAAGGAAACACATTTCCCCTTTAGAAGCCATGGAGACAAGTGACATTCCTTAATAGAAAGGCCATGAAAATCATAAAACTAATTATAGAATTTGATTATTTTTCTGCCATTAGTACTTGGAAAAAAATCAAAGTGATAAGAGACCAAATAGATATCAAAGCATTTTATAAATACTCATTGCAAAGAAAAGAAGAATCTGTACAAGTGGAGATGACACATGCATTTAAAAATAAGGAAAACAAATCATATTCTATTGTTATAGATCATTCATCAAATGTGACAAATATTGAACAGCTGGAGACTATTTTATGGTACTGTTAAAAAATGTAGAGCACTATGAAGTTTTTTTTAGCTTTTTACAAATAAAACCATCTGTTACTTTACTCAAAAAGTGGGATAATGTGGGCAATTACATACTCTGCTTGAACAACAAATAACTGTCAGAAGAGCACAGAAAAGGAACACAAAAACACTTTAAGTAACATGATTGTAAGGCCCAGTGTGACATATCCTCTTCTCAACCAAATATTAAAGGAAAAATACAATAATTAAAAAAATGAAGTTGTATAGGGAACATATATTCCTAAAACAACTGAATTTTGGTAATTAACTGCCAGTTTTCTACATCTCAGCATTCTCTATCCCTATCCTTGATAACTTCTATGATAGTTTTGGAAAACTTTAGTGTAACATCTAATTACAAAACAGGATCCAGGAGCCAGAACACAGTTAGAACTTCCCTAACTAACACACCCTTCACCTTTCTACAGAAACCTTCCAAATAGACTTTTTAATTTATTATCAATAGACCTGATTAACCCATCTAGCTTGAACATCTTTGACAGAGAGACTTTAACTATGTATCAGTAGCAACCATTTGTGACTACAAGTAATTGGGACAATGGTGACTATTACACCTTTAAATGGCTTTACAAACCTCTGGCATGCTTCTGGGACTCTATAATCCCACGTGTATGCTCAGGGTTTGAAGTTTGCTTGAGACACCTGTAAGAGAGTATAAAGTTGTAACGTTGAGACTCTGTGCAAGCAGGAGTAGAAGACTAAAGCAGAGCCCTCAACTGGCTAAGGGTTGGATCTGGTTTTTAATACACTGTCTGCTCTCTTTCCACTAGCCCTACAGCCACAGATTCAACCAATTCCAGATGAAAGATTTTTGAAAAAAAATTGTGCTAAAAAGTGCAGAAAATTTTTCCCATTTTCTCTAAGTGCTACAGTATAATACTATTCATATAGAACTCCCATTCATTGGATATTATAATCAACCCAGAAGTGCTCTAAAGTGTACAAGAGGATGTGCATATACTATCTACAAGTGCTGTGTCTCTTATGTAAGTGCTTTGAACATCCAGTGACTCTGTTATCTAAGGGAATCCTGGCAGGGATACTCACAGGTACCGAGGGATGGCTGCACATTACAGAGCCACTCCACAAAAGCTAGGAGACTTACAATCTCCAAATATTTGATAAAACTATGTAATCATCTGATCAGTAAGCTAATGAAACAGAAACTCCAGAGGCCACACATGAGAGATAATAAAGACTATAGAGAATTAGTCAGGGAAGTCAGTAAACAAACAAATAGCAAAACAATAATATCAACAAATCATCTAGACAGGCAAGATTCAGTTTTCAGATCACCACATTATTCAAAATGTCAAGCTTCTTAAAAATTATGAGACATATAAACATATAAGAAAGTACCTATGACAGATCAAAAGGAATAAAACTCTGTTGACTCTGAAATTATGATATTGATGAAGAGGAATTGTGCTGTTTATGAAGTGGAATCCAAAGAGTGACATCACAGTCACTCAGTGAATCATGGCTTTATGGTGCCATCAGCCAGGGAGGCGAGAAAGCCTGGCATTGACACTGGGGTTTAGAATCATACCTTTGAATCAGTTTGCTCATTGTTCTTGCTGCTGTTAGTGACTGGTTGAATCATGACAAATACGCAGAAAAGTGAGGTTCTTCCATATGTAGTTTTATGATTTTCTATGTCTCAGTTACTCTTCTCTCATTGCTGGGACAAATACCCAACACTCAAAATTAGGAAAGGAAAGCTTTACTTAGCTCACAGTTAGTGGAGTTCTTGCTCCATCCACAGGTGACTCCAAGGTAGAGGCATACATGGCAGAGAGCAACCATTCAAGCAGCAAAGAGCAGTAAAGGGAGGAGTAGCAACAACAATGGCTACAGAGAACGAGTCTGTCTCCCTTAAGCTGCATTCAGGCTATCCCCCCCAACGCTGGGTGTACCTCTCATACCCATAATCCCAGTAGCACTCACACCCATAATCCCAGTGGATCATGAGTTAATCATAAACTCTAGAAATGTGCCCCATGACTGCATGAGGCTTTGGGGGGGATAACCAGACACAAACCCTAACATCCATCAAATAACCACTCTTATCTAATCAGGAAGCAGGTTAAGACTTACATGATGCCTAGATTTCAGAAACCCTCCTAGGTTCCTCTCCAGTCTCTACCTCCTGATTTTGATTTTTTTTAATAACATAGAGTAATGTTCCATTCTTTACTTTGAAACAGTTGAACCCTGGAGTCCACACACTTTCATCTATGTCTTTTTTGTTTATTACATCTGAGATATTCACCTACATTATACAATCATTTAGAGCAGCTTGTTCTCATTGTTGAGTAGCACATACTACATGGACATCGTATATTCTCCTACTCCTGGTACAAACTTTGGATCTTTCTCAGTTTTTAGCAATTTGAACAAATATATATCATTCTCTGAACCAATGCTGTAGGTTAACAAAAAACAAGTAAATAACAGTAGGTTTATCATCAGACACATGATGACAAACTTGATATTATCCCACAAGAAGGATACTGTCCTGATTTAGAGCTCTTTCTTGCAGTGAGTACAGTTTGAGTTTGCATGTTTCTTGAAGGTCTAGGACTCCAGGAATACAAACAGTACTGGCTAGCCAACTCTGGTTAAGTCATTTAAATGTTCATCTCACAAAATCCTTGGACACCTAAGTCAAATGACCCTCTGGGCATTCTGAGCCAAAGCCAATTTTCTGTCCTTTCCACTTGAGTGAGCCACCTATTTTTCTTTAATCAGTCAAGTAAAACGTATCCCCTAAAATCTATTGTCTAATGAGCTGTCGGGGCACTAGCAGTTGTTTTTAGCACTCATTTGGCAAACTCAAGAAATAGGAGATGCATGTGACTTGATGTGATATTGTATGTTAACAATCATCATTGAAAGCACTGCCTTCCTGAGAGGTCTGGAGAGGGCAAGCTGGTCTCAAGGAAGAAGACAGGAAGAAATTGTGTACCAGGACACCACCAGGACTCTTGTGTAGGAGGCCACTTGTACTGTCTTCTGCAGATCCAAAGTGGGCAGTGAAGAGGGGGAAAGGTAGGGGCAAGAGGGCTCTCTATGCCTTGGTGAAGGGATCTGCAGGAGCGTCAGAACGAGAGACATCCAGGCTCCCAGGGGCAGAGAAGCTGACTGAGGATCTCAGCCCTTGCTCTCCAGAGAACTGAATAACTGAATGCACCTTCAGCAAAATTAGGGATGCAAAGCCTAAGGCACTTGATTGATGTCTGGGAAGATGTGATGGTTCTGTCCAAAATAAAGTTGCTTGTTTGCACATCACAGAGTCTCTCTCTCTCTCTCTCTCTCTCTCTCTCTCTCTCTCTCTCTCTCTCTCTCTGTCTCTCTGTCTCTGTCTGTCCCTCATTTTATTTTATTATTTTATTTTATTATTTTATTTTATTGCACACATGGTCTTGCTGTGCACTTCAGGTTGGCCATGAACCCACTAAAGAACCCTCAAAACTCACAGTGCTTCTCCAAACTTAGCCTCCAGAGTGCTGGGATGACAGGTGTGTAGCACTACACCTGGCTAGAGAAAGGGTTCTCAATGACCTACAAGGATGAGTCCTTTAAGCATTTTAGGACTGGGATGTGGTCAGACCCAACATTTTTGGTCCATTCTCCTGGGTCTATTGCCTGGTGGCTCCAGCCAACCAAGGCATCTGAACCTATTCTGGGCTGAGGTGTAGGCCCAGTGCTTGGAAGAGACACAGGATGAAGAGGGTAGCACCTCTGGCTTGCTCCTCCTTCTGGGCATGTATATCCTTTGAGAGGACAAGTGCTACTTCCTCAAGAAGTGCTTGCATACACTCAGAGGGAGAGGTGATTGCACCAAAATCTTGGGCCTCAATAGTCTCTTCTCCCTCTGAGTCAAGAGGATCCTGGCTAGAGTCAGCACTCTGGACCTCAGCTTTCCTTTCAGAAATTCCATTTTGTGTGCCACATATGGGGTGGGTATTTAGTTGCAGTGCACATCACTAACTGGGGAAGTTATCTCTGAGTGTCTTACACAAGGGGAATCATTGCAACAATTACTCTCCTATGGCACTCTTCACCCTCAACTCTGCTGTGAGAGTTAAAACTGTAGGCCACCACCCTTGGCCAGTGCTACCTCACAGTGCACAGTGGAGCCTATGGATGAGAGAGTGTCAGCAAACACACAGCGTTTGGTTTTCCTTGAACTTGACCATGAAGGTATACAGAGCACATATGAACCAGTAATTCTCCAGAGCTACAATAATAATGATATTTTAAGGACAGCTAGAACAACTTGTAAAAGGTGTGCTTTTTGATTACAAACATAACATATATTTTTTATGCCAACATTCATTATTAATTTGTGCCTTACACAAATAAGAATATAGAGGCATTTAGATGTAAAAAATGTTTCCTGAAGAATCTTTCTACACCCACTGTTCATTTCCTACACACAATCCTCTGTATGTGACAAAATAATTGTTTTTCACAGCAGTGAATGCTGGAAATGTTATGCTCATTCATATCCTAGGAGGGAAATTAATTAGAATTTAACTTGTAATAAGTTTAGTTTGTAATGTAAACAGGGCATATATCAACTCCATACAAATAACATCCTATTAAGTTATGCTACTTTGGGAGTTTATTCATCATCTTCCAAAAAAAAAAATGACACAATGTTGACAATCCTCACCAGGACTTTGTTAAGTCCTAAAGCTGGAGGCCAGGGGCGTGTAAAGTTGGAGAAGCAGCCGCTTCCAAAAGCTCCTCACCCTTGCAAAGGTTTAGGTATCCATGCCATCTTGGCTAAAAATATCATTCAATTTTCTCAATTTGTTTCACATCACCCTACAAACAAAACTCATGCTTTTGAACATTTAGACTATCATGCTTTGAATCTCATCTCTCTCTCTCTCTCTCTCTCTCTCTCTCTCTCTCTCTCTCTCTCTCTGTGTGTGTGTGTGTGTGTGTATATATACTGACCCTGTATATATATATATATATATATCCTGATCCCCTGATCCAGAAGATGGTATACTTAAGAAATCATACTACCCTTCATTAGCAGTGCCTGAGGATATATTTTAATGCATTTCTACAATGCCCTGCTCTCTACATTTGGTGTTTGTCTTTAATGAGTTTCGTAATGACTGGCTTAGCCCATCTATACTCAAGTGAATTCCAAAGTATTTCAGGGCACTAGACAATCAAAATTGACCAATTTAAAAGATGTGAAGGGGCATTATTGATTTTTTTAAATGCAATTTTTAAGGATTTTCTGACAGTTTTAGTGGTAGTTGGAAGAATGTCAAATTTGCCCTTTAGTACAAGAATGGATTAGATACAAGAGGGCAAAATAGTATTTTTTTCTGTTCACATGCTCATCATGAACTATGTTTTCTTCTCCATTCTCTTCTGAAAAAGCAGTGCAAGTACTTAAGAAGAAGGAAAATAAAAGAGATGCCTTGCCAGATCTTTCTCTATTTTTTCTTAACATTAAGCAACACATAAAATAAGACATATTTATGTTGTTCAAAATCCAGTAGTTTCTGCAGTACTTAGTAGACTCCATTGGGTACTTAAAGGTAAAGTTTTGATGTTTTCCTACTGAGGCTTTAACTTTCAGTTTTAAGCTTAAGTTGATGAAATGCAATCTAGACCAACTACTAGAATATTGGTATAAGAGTGAAGAATTAAAATATAAATTTTAAAGTCCAGCCAAATACCTCAGCAGCTTAAAATTCCTGAAAACAGGTGCAGGGTCCAGGGTTTCAATAGCTGGGCCTGCAGTGTGGGCCCCACCCCTGGGGCATGCTGAGATGACAATTGAGACTGGGCATGGTGGCATGTACTTGTAATCCTAGCTCTTGGGAGACTATATGCAGGTGGATCACTAATGTCCGATCTAGTAGTGAGACCCTGAACACTGTGTAGACCCTTCCTTAAAATATAAATAAATAAATAAACATAAAATAAAAAAATATAAATTTTAGTTTCCAAATAGGATTTTGTAATTATTTTTATACAACTTCTTAAGTTGTATGCTTGTCAGCATCATCTAATTTCATCACAGATTCTAGGAAATAGCAAATCAAACTTAAACATTTTAGCACCCACCATTGGGAAACTTCATTGTTTTTTTGCATTCTAAAAGTACAAAGAAGTAAATTGGTGTTTTCCTTGTAATACAAACCATGCTGTTGTATGTGTTACTGTACTGTATTATGGTATTTATGCAGCCACGGTGTCTATACACTGATATGCTGTGGGTGCTGGACTGTGTCAACTTGCTTGGAAGCTTAATTAAACAGGCTCAACAGTGCTTCAAGTGAGAGTGTAGAGCAGTCACCGTGGCATGAGTCATCACCTCGGTGCTGTGAAAGGGACATAAGGAAGGGCAAAGGGGCTTCAGGGCTCCAACGTGGATGCCATCTCCTGGCTTCTACCACACTCTTTAGCTTCTGTCTTGGATCCTTCAGCCTTCCAGCAAGGACCTGTCATCCTTCTGCCAAGGACCCATCGGCCTCCTGCTATGTACCTGCATGGAACACTGCAGTGAGCCCCAGACCTCGGACCAAATCCTTTGGTGTCCAGTGTGCAGATACCCTCTGCACACTTCCTCGTCCTACACTGTGGCTGACCATCCTACGCCAATCTTGTCATTTCTTATACATTTGCATATCTTGTGTTATATCTGTTTCTCTAGGAAAGCTCTGGCTGATAAGATAATATGCACTTCTAATATGATTTTGTTAGTATTAGTACGTTGCATTATGTCTCTAAGTATAAAGTAGAGGCAGGGCATTTTGTGATTTTTTGCAATTCTTTCTTGCTTTCCAAGAGCAATTCTGAAATAGCAACATATTCTGTGGCACTTTTGGACTGTGTTTATTTTGAGCTTTAATGTCTTAAGAATAAATCACCTAGCAAGATAAAAATAGTTTTCATATTCCATGCAGTAGGAATAGGGAAACCACCAGTATTTATGGGTTTGGTACATTTTAGGCTTTCTTTCTGCCCTAATTAAATTCAAGAATAGACTTGCAAAATTAAGAATTTCAAGGAACAAATATAAAACATTGTCTGCTCTAAATAAAAGAAATTCTGCTTGATAACCTGGTTCATATGAGTATAATGAGATCTTGAATCCCTTTATGGTTTCCTTAGGTTTGAAGGTCAAAATATTTTCTGTTACCCATGACACACACTGCTCATTAACAGAAACATATAGTAACTATCTACAGCATATTTGTTTGGTTATCATATGCTGAATTTGTATCCTACTGAATAGATGATTTATTTTATTCTAAATTTGGAAATACAAGCCTTCTTTTTTAAAAAAAAAAAAAAAAGCTGCTTTTTTATGCATTTGATACAGAATCTCACTACACAGCTCCAGCTCCTATTTTTAGCCTCCCCAGCACCGGGATTTCAGGCATACGCCACCATAGCTGGACTTGCTTTGATCACTGGTACTACTCACTCAGGGGCGGGGCCAATGCAGCATGCAGTACTGGGAATCTAACCTCTGTCCCAGAGCTTGCCTAAGCAGCTGCTTAGCCTGCTGAGCTATCTTACCAACCCTAAGAAAGAAGCATCTTAGTATTGCAGTTCTACTAAATGCACAGAAAGTGGGAAGGATAACGAAGACAGTTCTACACCACTCAACTTCCCTCATAATTATTAATCATATGTTACCACAGCCCATTTGTGAAACCTAAGAAATGGACACTGGAGCATACTGTTCACGGAATTTCTGATTTCATTCTGATTATATCAGGTTGTTTTCATTACTTCTCTATTTCTGTTCCAAGATCTAACCTAGCAAATCACAGAGAGGCTCCCTGGGACGCTTTGACTTGTGATGATTTCTTGCTTTCCCTGTTTCAAGGCTTCCATAGTCTCTGGAATTATGGCCAGGTACTTCATTGAACATCTCTTCTGAGATATTCTGACATAGAACTTTCCAACAGTTTAGATTGAGGTACCAAGTTTTGGGGAAGGCAACCATAGGAATAAAGAACTCCTTGTCACCTCTTATCAGGCAGTTGATGATGCCACATGATCCTACTAAGGACCTTTATGTGCATCATTTGACTGAGGCAGGGTTTGCCAAGTTTCTGTGTTCTACCATGATCATTCCTACCACCCCCTACTCTGGCCTTTGCTAACAGCAAATGGATCAGTGCACATTCAGTGGGGCTGAGCAAAGGAGGGTGAATTCTACATCCTGGAAAGGCACTTCTTTATATACAGATTTAGAACACACCAGTAAGAAAATTTATCCTTGCATATTTGTTTAATTGTTCATGTACATCTGTAGGCAGCACATTTATTATATAATTTTGGGTGATTTTTCTAACACTATGGTATTTATTTGGGCACATAGATGGTTTCAGTTTCAAATTATTTCCCCTATAGCACTGGGGAGGTAGCTCTAAGTGCCCACTTGGCAAGTGCAAAGACCCAAGTTTGATCACTGGTACCATATGCCATGCTGGCCCCCAGACTCTGAGTGGGCTGTGCCAGCCACCAAAACCGGATGTGGATGTACACTCCTGTAACCACATCTCTGGGGAGGCTGAGACAGGAGGATCACTACGAGTCTGGACTATGTAGTGAAACCCTGCACCAAACAAACAAATAGACACATAAAGCAAAGACAAATTAGCTCCTATATTGCCTTGTTATTCTTCCATTCTTTTGCAACACCATTACTAGTGTGAGTTTCTTCTTCAAGGTATTGTTTCCTTATAGTGAATACTGATATTTTGTGGCTAATACTGGGACGACAGGTTTGTTAATTGCTGCCGAGTGTCATTGATTCTGGGCCATCCCAGAGAAGAAAGCTAGGTGCACAGATACTGACACATGCCTGTATGCATGGGGACTCATTCTGAGGCCATTTATCTGTCTGTATAAGAGCTAGTCTGTATCTAGATCAATATCTATAGCTCTCTCTCTCTCTCTCTCTCTCTATATATATATATATATATATATATATATATATATATACACACACACACACATATATATATACCTCCCAGCTATCTCTCTCTCTCTCTCTCTCTCTATATATATATATATATATATATATATATACACACACACACACATATATATATACCTCCCAGCTATCTCTCTCTCTCTCTCTCTATATATATATATATATATATATATATATATAGAGAGAGAGAGAGAGAGAGAGAGAGAGAGATAGCTAATGGCATTTTATGCTGATGTCTCTGGTGTAATTCTGCTACCTGGGTGTTCATTCAGGCTTTTCCATTGTGTTGCTCTGTAATTTCACTCTCCCACTGAAAAGCCCACCTTCACCATCCATCACACCTTTACATTTCTTTTCCTCCTCTACTATGTGTAAAACATTTTCACAATTAGCAAATTTGCCACCTAAAGCATGGTGGTTATTTATTTAGTCAAAGTGGAGGTACGAGGAAAGATAAAAATACAAAGATAAAGAGGAAAATTCACCAAGATTCTAAGCCCTATAACACACCATAGACAATTTAGAAATTTAGGAATCATACAAAGTTCATTCTATAACACAATGGGATTAAGCAAGAGAAGAAACTTAGAAAGAAAAACCTCAAAGATTCCTAGATAAAAGAACATACTTCTATATAACTCATGAGCCAAAGGACAATAGAACTATTCTAAACTTTGGATGAGAGTGAAAATGTAATTCGTGGTCTGTGGGTCACAGCAATTTTAGCCCTTAAAAGTAAATGTAAGACTGAGAAGATGGCTCAGTGGCACAGTGTCTGCCCACAAGCAAAAGGTTGTGAGTCTGATTCCCAGTACAAAAAATGTCTAGTTTTAAATACACGTTGAAAAAGGAAAAGATTTTAAATCATTAGTTTTCTCCTTAGGATACCAGAGGAAGAAAAAAAATAAGCTTAAACAAAACAGAAGAAAATATATAAAAATCAGAGCAGAAATCAAGGATACTAAAGACAACAGAGAAAATCAACAAAGGCTGGGAAAAATCAAGCAAGTATGTTTAAATATCACTTTACTTCTCTTGGGTGAGAAACCAAAAGTGTAAATAAGGACCAAAATGGATGATAGATATTGGGAATTAGTAAGGAAATGTTTAAATGAGAAAGTAAGAAAGAAAGAATGAGGGGAAGGGAGGGAAGGTTTAAAGGAAAGAAAGAGAACAGAAGAGAAAAAATGGAAATAAAGCTTTCATAAATATGGAAGGAAGAGAAGCTCAAGGGAAGCAAGGAAAATGGGGGGGGGGGGAACAAGAATCAAGATATATTCTGTACAGATAAAAATTTCCTATAATGGATTCGGTCATCATACAAATCAAAAGCGTAGCAAAAATTTATTTGTTTATTTATTTATTTATTTTTAAGATCAGAATATATTTACTCAGGGAGAGAAAGTTCCTGTCTGAGAAAAACAAAGATGTGGGACCTGCGTGGGTGGGTTGCCCAGGAAGCTGCTAGGCATCTTACAGACTAAAACCACGAAGTGAGACAGGCGCCTCACTTACTCTTGTCTTTTGTGGCTGGGAAAAATACCCAACACCCAAATGGAGGAAAAAAAGATTTATGTAGCTCAGTGATCTGAGGTTCCCTTCCCTATGTGGTTGGCTCCAAGGCAGAGTGGCACATGGCAGGGAGCAACCTTTCAAAACAGCGGCAGGTAGCAGAGAACAAAACTGAGGAGCGGCAGCAGCAATGGCTTCAGAGGGGAAGCCTGTGTCCTTAAGTGGCATTCATGTGTCCCAGACTGCGTGCAGTGCTCACAACCAGAATCCCAGCATCATTTACACCCATAATCCCAGCGGATCATGAGTTAATCAGAAACTCTGGAAGTCTGCCTACACGAGGCTTTGCGGGGACAACTACACACACATTATAGCAGTGGGTCTAAGGTGGAGAACGTGGGAACTCACACATGAGGTGGGTCAACCGATAAGGTTACAAGCACTATTGCTCAGGTAAAAGTGATTAAATTCAAGACCAACTGGGGAAGTGTATTACATAACAAGTGGGCATGAATACAGAACCAGGGCCTCTCCTAAAGGAGGTTGGGCAAGTGACTCTTCCAGGCTTCCTCAAGCTGTGAGATCTATTTTGAATATCAGTCTCAGAAATTTATCTGTAGGGAGGTATACATTTCTTTGCTCTTTTGTCTTGAGGTTTGGTCCACAGCAAAAATATGTCTGTCTCTCTCACAGTCATGAGGTATCTAGCCTTCCTACTGGCTCCTTTTAAGGGCCTGGCTCTGTCTGACTGCCTGTAATATTTTTTACTTAACTCAGCTGCAAAAAGCTGATCAATGACATTTATGTATAAACTTTTAGGCAGGTTCTTTTTTTTAGATCTGAAATATCCCTACATGATTTATGTGCTAAGGATAGGACTGGTCCCTTTCCAGGGTGCTATAGGGAGATGATGGAGCATTCAGAGGAGGGGCCTTGTGGGAGAATTTGGGTCATTGCAGGGGGAGGGTGGCTTTGAAGGGGATACTTAGGCTCCCACCCTGCCTCTTCTTTCTCTTTGCTTCAAGGTTGTCATTCAGTGAAAAAATCTCCTCTACTGTGTGCTCCTGCCATGACACATGTGACCACCACAGGCCCAAAGACCTCATGGACTGGAATTTCTGAAACAGTGAAACAAAATAATAAATATTCCTCTCTTTTAGTTGATTATCCCAAGTGTTGTGGTCAATGAGGAGTAAAACGAAATGGAAAAAAGGATGTGTAGAGTGGAGAAAAATAGAGAAAAAAGTGAGGAGAAAGGAGAGGACAGGAGGAGGAGAAGAGTAGAACATAAATTATCAAGATTCCAAATGAAAGACAGGATATCACTAATGGTCTTATGGACATTAAAAGTATGGAAAGAATCATTATACACAATTCTATGGCAAAATTTCATGAATTAGATGAAATGAGACAATTTCTTGAAAATAACAAACCTAAAATTTATCAAACAAGAAAGACAATCTGGATAGGTCTGCATCTATTACATAAATTGAATCAATAATTAATTATACTATGAATAGCAAAGTCCCAGATACAGATGGTTTCACTCTGAATTCTTCTGATATTTAAGAAAAAAAATTAAGCCCATTCTTCATGATAGAAAAGAGAAGCACCGTCATCACTTTCTAATTGATTCTATCAGGTTGGCATTATACAAATAAAACCAAATAAAAATATTACAAGAAAGGCAAACTATAGGTCAATATGCTTAATAAATATAGATGCAAGAAATACTAGGAACTCTACTCCAACCATAGATAAAATGAATTGCACAGCAAAACCAAGTGAGATTTTATTTCAGGTAAGCATGGCTGTTGGCATTCCATAATCCATGCCATTGACAACATCAAAAGGCTAAGGAAGAAGACTTGCATGATCATATCGTTTGGCTCAGCATACGCTGCAAAAGAAAATTGCATTTCTCAGCAGAGACTACACATTCCAGCTGAATCATTACTGAGCAAAAAGAATGATCACATTATTATTAAATATTTCCATTAACTGCAACTAGGAAACTTTATTGTGTACCCTACAGGAACAAGATGGCTGCTGCTGCAAAGTCAGGTTGGCTAAAGACTGTTTGTTCTTTTTATTTATTTATTTATTTATTTATTTATTTATTTTTGGTGGTACTGGGGATTGAACTCAGGACCTTGCACTTGCCAGGCAGGCACTTGTTCTGCTCAGCTATCTCCCTGGTGCTGACTGTTCTTTCTGACAAGACAGGATTCGATTTATGTCAGAACATGGAATTATTGCAGAAAGTGTAAGAAGCCTGATTTCTCTCCAAGGGTTTCCTATTTTAACCATCTGTATACCTGGAAAGGAGTTCATTTTGATCACATGCTGTCCCAGGAGGCAATTAGAATTTTAAGGGTGCTCAGAGCCTCCTTGCTGCTTCTGGGCTGCTCCAGACTCCTACTGTCACATCTCATCAGAAGGATCTGGCTTTCCCTAGAAGCTGCACCTTTCTGTCCCAGTGTCTGGAGTGCTGCGGGCCCAAGTGAGGAGCCCAGGCTCTGAGGAATGGTGGAGCCTGGCCCCATGGGTGGCACTGAGGTGGATGGTGAGTCTCTGGTCATGAGGATATCTCTGCAAAGAGTTGGGGGCGGTGTGCTGAATGTGCATGGAAGTTATGTGTCTCCTTTGCGCTATCTCCAAACAGCATCACCTGCCCCTGTGCCCTCTTTGGGGCCTCAAAGCTTTCTCTATTCTGCACTGAGTATTGGCATACCCTATACTCTGCACTTTTGGCTCCTTATTGTCTGCTTCTTATTTTTCCCCACTGGATGTAGAAAAGCATATTTTCTTTTCAAGGCCCTCTGCCCAGACCCAGTTGTCTCACCTATTCTTTTCTATTAGTAGAGACATGATCATACCTGCTAAAAAACCTCAAATCTTGTAAATTCTCCAGTTGATGGAGACCACTATGAAGCACTCTGAGCTGGATTTACATTAACCAATTGACTCTTCATGTTTACTTATGAATTTGCCCAAGGCCCAGTGAAAAAGACTCATAGTAAGTGGACTTATTTGAGTCACTGGTCCCACTGAGTCCTATGATGATGGGTGTAGCCATGGATTCCTGGAGATGACATAGTTCTCCTAAATTAACATACTGTGTTACTTGGAGAAGCTGTTGAAGAGACTCGCAAGTCCCATCCAAATTCTTACATCTGCATATTCCCCCTTCTTTGTTTGAAAAGCTAATAAATATGAGCCACCCTGGGAAGGTCTTTATCTAAAATCCCAGAAAAATCTCAAATTCTGTGAGATTTCTGTCCTTCCTGAGCTCTGAAATCATAGGTTTTTGGCTCATTTATTAAAGCTTTTACTGACCACTTATTTGGGAGTCCACAATAGCTAAGAGATATTATTAATCCAATATCCTGGGTTTCTGGAATGCAGACATGAGGCCTTTTGTACAGAATGGAGCTCGGGTTGGAGCTGGGAATCAGTAGCACAAAAGTTCCATCTTCCCTGCTAGATCCCACCAGTGCCCCATACCCTTCCTTAATAATGTTGGAGCTCAAAGGCTGGATCCCTGGACTTGGACCATGCTCAAAATCACTAATTATCCCAACTGCATCATCTAGAAGGCAAATGAGGAGCAGGAGAAGAGTTTAGAATGAATATTGTGTGAGCAGGTTCAAGTGTCAGAGCAGTAGGGTAGGAGGAAAAGGTACAACCTCAGGCTTCATCAGCCTTGAGTCCCTTAGAATGTTCTCCACTTCCTGCTCACTTTCCTCCTACTGTGGAAGGGAAGCCGGGAAATAGCCACTACCCTGAAATAAAGAATGGCCACTGAACTGGTGCAGAAGACAGAAAAAGTAATAAAATGAGAGGGAGCAAAATGTTTTTTTTTCCCTTATATTATACACATGCTACCTGTTCTAGGGTGAGTGTAGTATGCATACCCCTAATCTCAGCATTGCACTCTTGATTCAGCTAGCTCCCCAGAAGCCTGATCCCCATGATCACAGGAGGCTTTCAGAGACATCTGGATACAAAGCATAACACATGGTAATAAAGACTACTCAAGATTCTCACAATAAGAAAGATATATTGCACCTAACTGTGAAGACAGCAACAACAAATGGGTATTGATAGGGAAGAAATAGAAAGAAGGGATCTGTGGTCAAATAAACATATCCATGTCCTTGTTTAGAGACCAGCTAAGGACTCTACATGAAAGGCAGGGATGAATAACTTGATGAAATATCAAGGATGATCAGATGTCCAGGGCAGAAACTGACCAGACCCAGGAAGAGGCTTACCTGCTCTAGGTAAGTTCAAGGGAAAGTCAAGTCAAAAGAAGGGCTCAGAAAAATCTAAAGAAAGTGTGGTCTTTGTCAAGGGTCCCTGCTGATCATGTTCTTGAGATACAGGGGGAAATATAACTCTCAACCTGCTAGATATTAGAAGTGCCGAGTTCATGTTCCCTGAAATTGAAAATGAATCCCAATGGACAGGGGATGTTAGGATTCATTGAGAGTTCCTGAGAGGAAGAAAGGGTCCCAGAAGTGGGTGACCACAGAGGGCCCATGTCAAGACTACCTATACAGAGAAGTCACAATCTGGACATAATGTGCATCAGCCTGACATCAACCTGTAAGATTCCAAGTATTAGCTGATTTTCTAATATGGGGAAGTGGGTCAGGTAGCAAGCGTACATGGGAAGAACAAAGGCAACTGGGGGAAGGGATGGATTAGGAGGTTCTGGTCAGTGACCTGAGTGGCTTTATCTGGACTTTACTGGACCAGGAGAGGCCAGCTATAGCATAATTCCAAGTCCCTGTCTATCCCTTAGGGAAAGCATGTAGATCTGGTCCTTAATCTTTATCTTGAGCCCTGATGTCCTATAGATGTGCCTCCAGGGATGATTCTGGTGCCTTTGCTTTTTTCTGCTTATTTCCTTGATAGCCCAGTCCCCCTCAGACTGCATATAATTTCTAATGTGGCTGCCTGTAATATTTGGGCTGTGAAGTTGGTTCTGTCATAGGCAGCTAAGTTAGGTAGAAATATTCTAGGCATTCAGATGGGGCTGGGCCCTGGGAAGGAGTACAGAAGATGACAAAACAAAGATGTGGCTGGAGACACATCTATTAAAGTCCATGCCTTGACATAAAGACTGAATGACCAGGCTTATATGCCTTCCGTGGAATAAGCAATAAATTGGTGATTATACTATTATTGGTATCACTTGTTCCAATAAAGTCTAGCAAAACCTCAGTCACCCAGGTAGGTGGTCAGGTTCTCCTAATCCATCCCTTCATGAAAAGGTCTTTATTCTTTCTTTCCTCTTTTCTTCTTATAAGATAGGGTCTCATTATGTAGTATAGGCCTAACTTGAACATACTTACATAGCCCAGGTTGGCCTTGAGCTCATGGTGATCCTGCTTCAGGCTCCCAAGTGCTGGTACTTCAAGCAAGTGACCCTGTGCCAGTGTCTTTATTCTTTCCTTGTACACTTGCTACACAACCTGCCTCCCCACTGGATCAGTGTTACCTAGATGTCTCTATTCTTGTAAGCTCATTGGTTGATCATAATTTTGCAACACATTTTACCCTCCTTGTGATTTTGCTCTGTTCAACTTCCTCTGAGAAGTAGAGTGTCTGGCAACCCACTTTAGGGTTCCCTCCTGTCTCTCAGGAACGGTGTCAAGTAATATTTCCTGCTCTTAACCTCCATTGTTCCTGAGAATTCATTCTTCAATTTTTCTTTAATTTCCAGGAACTGAGAGCTCAGTGTATCTGACACCTAGTAGGTTGGGAGTTGCACTGGCTCCCTTGCACCAATTCCCTGGTCCATTGCAGAACATACTACCTCTTTGACGATAGCTGTTGGGTCTGGAGAGGATAACAGATATGGACAAGCAAGTGGGATGACTCACAAAGCACTGTGAATGACAGCAGGAGGGTCAAGGTAGTGGCCATCAGAACCCACCAAGCAGCCTTCTCACCCCCTGCTCTTCACTCCCCACACCCAGAATCTCCTGCCTCCCTTCCAGGGAAGGCTGACTTGCCAGTGTATCCACCTGGGGACTGAGCTTCACCCTGCTTCCTGGCTGCAGTTCTCCCAACTCTGGCTTCTATTCAGCTCCCTTCTGTCCTGTAAACCAGGCTGCCAGGAGCCACAAACAGTTGCATTTTAATTTCGATGGCCCTATTTTATCATGTAAACCATTCTTCTGTTTACCACTTCTTCTGGAACCTAAATGCCAGCTGGTGCATCCCTGCCAGGAAAACACAAAACCCTAGCTTTTCAAATGTCCAAAATGCTTTCCTAAATCTATGTTATTTCCGGAGTAGAAATGATTGTTGTGATCACCTCTGGCTCACTACTGACACTGTATGGATTTTGATCATTTTAGTGCCCTGGACATACTGGTATGCCCCTCCCCCCCAGAATCAGCTCACAAATAAATTTTCACCTTTACCATAATCTCTAAAAAACAACAAAACCTCACTTATAGCAATTGTGTGTTTACTAGGTTTATGCAAAGGCTTAGAATTTGGGAGAGACAGACAGTGAAGCACAGAAAGCCCCACAAACACCACATCAAATTAAACATCAGACACCCAAATTCTCTAAATATTTAATGACTACCACCAGGGATATTTCTCAGATTATTTAACTCCCTAGTTCTTCTGCCTTTAGCCATCTGGATGGTCTCTCTCAATTCATTTATCTGCCGTTACCTCCCCTCACCTCCTAACTGCCCTTATAACTTTAAGTTATTTGCCATGGCTTAATTATTTGCTATTGCTTTTGTGTTCTTCAGACATTGCAGCAAAAGTCTGTTACAAACTTGTGTCAACATGCCCAGAACCTTTTTGGGAAAGAAAACAGGACCCCTGCCTTTACAAAGAATAAACCGTGCACGCAGCAGACCTTCTCACCGTCCTTCTGTTCTCAAACACTTCCTAGGGACTAGGCAGGAAGAAACATTTGAAAGCTTTGGCAATAGTAGCTACAGCTGTCGAATTGGAAGGTAGGGTGACTGCTGTGGTTTGGACTTTTTTTGGTGTCCTCACAAGGATTTTAAAGTCTTTGAGACTCTAAAAGTCTTTTATGTCAACTCTTTGAAGTTTTAGAAATGCATACTTGTTAAAGATCTTTTAAAGAGACAGTTGAGATAAAAATGAAGTCTGCCTGGAGAAAAGAAATGTAGTGTGTGTGGTGAAGAAATTTAGTGTACAGCAAGGGAAATCATCTTTTTGATACACACATGGACACAGATATGTTCACCCAATACACATTAAGGTGTCATTTCCCACATTGTCAAACGTTTCCTCATTTTCTGGAGAAGGAAAGCTTCATATCACATCACAGCATAGGCTCTCTGAGATGGAGGTAGGAGATGAAGATGTGGGTAGAATGTGTGCGAAGTCATAAAAGCCCAAGGCTAATTAAGAAAGATGTTCCCTAAAAAGAGAAAACACAGGCAGAACACAGGACCCAAATACCTTCAGGCTTCCCCATTCCTAATTCTTCATATGATTCTAGTGCTGTTCTTCTGACCAATCATAAACTGCCATTCTTATTTACATAAGTTCTTCATTTACATATGGGCATGGCCAATCAAAAGACGCTGCTCCTGCTCCTTCATTTACATCTGGTATGAGGTCAAGTGAGTTTTCTTGATTGAACAGTTCTCCCAGTGCCATATTTATGTAGGCATCCAGATATTTTGTATTCTAGAGGATCATTTCTCATTGTCCTCATTATATAGGGATGGCATAATCCTTTCAAGTAACGTAAATAGTGTAAATGAAACACTGTAACTCCCAGCCTGGCAGACGGAAGCAAATAACACAGCAAGTGAATAGTAGCCAACCAAAAATTTTTCCTGGAAGGGGTGGACCAGGGTGGTTTTGTTCCCTTAACCAAACTATTGGTGCCTGTTTGGAAGACACTATTCATATGTGGGTGTAGTTATTGTATCTTTTGTCTTGAGGTCTGTTATTCAAGGAATGCACTTCAGCTCATAGTTCCAAAGTATCCTATCCTCTGCACTGGCTTCTTCAACGTCTCAGCCCTGTCTGACTCCAATACCTCTACCTAACTTAACTGTCTATAACACCTGAAGCCAATGTAAATCTGTTTCCCTGGTCTGCTATTACTCTAAAGCATACTATTTTCTGCTATCAAATAAACGCTTATTCTTGATACCTCTTCTTTGTTTCTTGTCCAACTTGTTTGTACAGGACAACCAAGAAACTGAAAAGAAGCTTTGAGACTTCTTCCTGTAACAAAACTGTGACTGATTCTTCTTTTTCCTGATAAATACTTTTACTTCAGATGTGTGTGTATATGTACAATAAAAAAGAATGGTCACTATTTTTAAAAAATTGAAAATGGTTGGTTGCAGTTGTGTGGCAGCTAAGGACAACGGTAAAGAATCTCAGGCCAAGGGTGTCATCGAAGAGTACTTCTAAAGCAAGAAATAAATCAATAAAAACTTAGATCATTAACAAAACATTGGAAGCAACAAGAGAGAGATGAGGAAAAATAATTCAAAAGATATTTAAACCAAGTACAGATATTATTTCATAAAACAATAGCATCTCTACATTTAAAGAACTTAATAATTTGGATCAAGTGCTGCATATGTGGGGAATAATTACACAAACTGGTAGGATAAGACCGTGTATTGTTATTACAGGCAGCTAGATTAGATAGAAATTAATATACAGGCAGAGAGGGGCTGGGTAGGGACTCAAGGAAGTCTACAGAAAAAAATGAAGACATAAGAATTGTGGTGAAAGGTATGCCTCTGAAGAATGTCAGACATTAAGTTGAAGATGCAATAACCAGATCTTCATCCCTTCCTAAGGGAAAAGCAGTAATTTGAAATTATATCATAGCATCACCTGGTCCAGTAAAGTCCAGGTAAACATCAGTCACTCAGGTGGGTGATCAGAAACTCTCGACCTATCTTGTTCTAAAAATTTCTTTGTTCTTTCTATGTACCCTTGCTACCTAACCCACTTCTCTTATGTTGTTTTTTCATAGATGGCTTTTATCAGCTTGAGGGAGAGGTGAATTATTCCAATTTTTTATAGGGCTTTGATCATGAATGAGTATTAGACTTTGTCAAAAGACTTTTCTGCATCTGTTGAGATGATCATGTGGCTTTCAGTTTTGGCTCTATTGATACAGTGTATTACATTTTTAGATTTATGTTTGTTGAATCATCCATGCATCCTTGGGATCTATCCTGGCTGGTCATGGTGTATAATCTTCCTGATAGCTTGTTTTATTTTATTTGCTAGTATTTTAATGAGGAATTTTGCATCTAAGTTCATGAGGAGTATTGGTCTGTAATTTTCTTTTTCAGTTGAGTATTTCTCCAGTTCTGTTATTAGTATAATAGTTGTCTCCAGGAATGATTTGGGAGTATTGCTTCCTTTGTAATTTCATTGAAGAGTTTGAAGAGTATTGGGATTAAATCTTCTCTGAATTTCTCACAAAATTCAGTTGTGAATCAATCAGGACCTGGGCTTTTCTTTGTTGGTAAGTTTTTGATTGCATTTTCAATTCTACTGGCTGACATTAGGTTATTGAGAGTTTTTATATCTTCTTGATTCAGTTTTTGTAATTGTATCCTTCCAGGAATCTGTTCATTTTTTCTGTGTTTTCAATTGTGTGAGAGTAAAGAGTTTTGAAATAGCTATTAATGAACTGAATTTCTACAGGGTCTGTGGTAACTTCACCCTTTTCACTCCTTACTGCTTGAATTCAGGTTCTCTCTTTGCTCTTTTTGAGGAGTTTAACTAGGGCTTTATCAGTTTTGTTTAATCTTTCAAAGAACAGCTTTTTGATTCATCAATTCTTTGTATTGTTTTCTTTGTTTTGATTGCATTAATTTTTTACTCAAATCTTTATAATTTCCTCCTGTCTTAGGTTTTAGGCTTGGTTTGCACTTCTGTTTCTAAAAACTTGAGGTACAGCATTAGGATATTTATATGTTCTTGGTCTGTTTTCCTAATATGTGAGTTCAGTGCTATAATATTTCCTCTTAGAATTGCTTTCATTGCATCCCACAGATTCCAATAAGCTTTGTTTGAAGTTCCATTGGATTGTAAATATTGCTTTATTTATTTATTTATTTATTTGCAGAATCAGGGATTGAACTCAAGCCTTTGTGCTTGCAAGTGAAGTGCTTATTCCACTGAGCCAGCTTAATTTATTTTTACAATTTCATCTTTAACCCATTTGTTGCTGGGAAGGCTCTTACTTAATTTCCATATGTTTGTGGGTTTCTGTGCTTTCTTTTGTTATGAATTTCCAGTTTCTTTGCACTCAGGTCAGACAATATGTAAGTGATAATTTGCTTTCTTGCATTTGCTTAAGTACGATTTATGGAATAGTGTGTGTTCTTTTTAGAGAATGTCCAGCAAAGAATGTGTATTCAGATGTTGTTAGGTGCAACATTTTGTATATGTCCTGTAAGTCCATTTGTTCAAGGATTTGGTTCAGTTCTGCTACCTCTTTGATACTTTTCTGTCTACTTCACCTATCTTTGTGAGGTCCTTTGTTAAGATTGTGTTCTTGGTTATCAGATTTTTCATGTCAATTAAAATTTGTCTTATATAGTTGGGTTCTCCCATACTTGGTGCATACAAATTTATACCTGTTACCTCCTTCTCTTCAACTTTTCCCCTAACGAGTGTGTAGTGACCTTCTGTATCTCATTTGATCATTCTTGATGTGAAGTTTAGATTATCTAGGAACAGTATAGCTTCTCCCGCTTTTTGTCTGACCTGGAGCACGTAGTATGGTTTTTCATCCTTTACTTTAGCATGTTAATATCTTTTTGGGTCAGATGTGCTTCTTGTACACAGCATATTGTTGGATTTTATTTCTTGATTCACTCTGCCAATCTATTTCTTTTAATTGGCTAGTTGAATTCATCTACATTGATGATTATAACAGATATGCATTGGCTTCTGCTTGCCATGTTATTTTTGTGCTGTTGGATCCCCACTTTTCTCCTGTGTTTAATCATTTGCTTTGTTTGGTGGTTCTTTCTATTATCATTCTTGGAGTTGTGGTCCTTTTGATCCCTTTTTATAATGTCTTTTCATACTTTGTGTGGGGTTGATTTGGTTGTTATGAAATCCTTTAGTTGTTCTTTGTCATGGAAGTATTTTACTTTTCATTAAACTTGAAAAAATATTTTTTCTGGGCATATCATTTGGGTTGGAATTTATTTTCTTGTAGGACTTGAAATATATCATGTTCTTTTTGACTTAATGGTTTGTGATGAGAAATCTGCTGTTATTCTGATGGGTTTCTTTAAATATGATCTATTTCTTCTTTCTTGCAGCTTTTAATATGTTGTTCTTGTGCTGAATTTCTGGGATCTTGATTATTATATGTCTGGGTGTAGTTGTTGATATTATTTGGAGTTCTCTATCCCTTGGTTACCTGAACGTCAGATTGTGTCCTTATATTAGGGAAGGTTTCTGCTTCTACTTCTGCCTATATTCTTTTTATGGTATTTGTTTTGCCTCCTTCTTTCTCATTGATGCCTATTAGTCTTATGTTGTTTATCTTTGCATTCCCTTGCTGCTAACAAATCATTATTTCCTGGATCCTTGTTTTTTATTATTTAAGACAAAGTCTACAAGTTCTACAAAGTCTCATTGCCCAAATCAGACTCTCATGGATTCTCCTATTTTCAGCCTCCCAAATACTGGGATTACAGGAGCATTCAACCAAGCCCAGTCTCAGTCACGATCTCAGCTCACCCTATGGTTGGGGCCAGTGTGGCACACTGGGGATTGAACCCCTGCCACTGCCTTCTGCCCAAGCAGGTCCTTTAGTCCTCTGAGCTATCAGGTTGGTCAATCCATGTTGTTTTTAAGAGATATTTCTTTACCTTTTTGCTAGCAGTGATGGTGTCTTCAATATCTTCATTTTTTTTTTCTTTTCTTTTTTTTTTTTTTCTTTTTTACAAAAGAGTCTACAGGGTGTTCAGGATCTCAATACTAGAGCAGACTCTTAGTGATTCTCCTACAGCCTCACAAGTTCTAGGATTACAGGTATGCACCACCACACTCAGTCTTAATTGCTGTTTCAGTGAGACCTGGGGTGGGGCAGGCAAGGCAGGCCCGGGGATTGAACCTTCAGTCCCTGCATCTGCTTGCAGGCACATTAATCCACTGAGCTATTAGGCCAACCCTATCTTCAGTTTCATTCAAATGACTTCATCAGCTTTTAATGAAGTTTTTAATTTCCTATGCATCTCTTTGAGTCTGTTTCATGCATTCTATTTCTTTCCTATATTACACATTCAAGTTTTCCATCATTTTTCTATTCCTTTCTATTTTTATCAGTGTCTTCTTTAGTAACACTTAGTAATTCTTTTATTATAGTCATCAATTCATTTTTTCTTTTACCATGGGGAGCATTTCTGATCTTATTTCCTCTATACCTTTCTGCAGTTGTTTCTTTGCTTCAGTTGCTATTTTATTCAGAGATTTAACTTGTATGAATTCTAATTTATTATCTGGTAGTGTCTCCTGGATTTTTTTCTGGGTGGGCTAGGAGCCTGAGATTGAATTGTACTCCTCTGTCTTATCATTTTCTATTTCACAGAGAGCTCTTTCTTTGTAATTCCATGCTATTTTTTTTAAGTTTTATTGTAGGTTGCTGTATTACTGGAATCTGAACTCTTTGTAAAGAGTCCGTTCTTTGGGTATCTCTACTCTGTCAGACATTCTTGTTTTGTTTTCTCTATTGAGAGTGTAGTGTTCTTTCCCCTTGGCACTGTCTTCCTTTCTGGACTTTTCTAAGTTACCTCCTGCTACCTCTATGCTGCTAGTATCTTCCAGTAGGTCTGGGCCTCACTCTTGGCCCCAGTAGGCCTAGCGGTATGCTTCCACTCACAGAGCTTCAGCTCAGGGCTCAGAACCTCCTCCCAGGACAGTGCCACCAAATTCCTTCCATTGTGTTGCACATTGATCAACTCAGATCTGAGTTCTACCTGCTGAGTTATTCACCAAGCTGCTCTGCACCAAGTTCTGCCACCTGGTCACCATGGAACTTCTCTATGTGGAACCCAGCCCAGTGGGTGACTCACCAAGCTGCTCAGTGCTGAGGTCCACCTGCTGCACAGCAAGCTGCTCTGCACTGAGTTCTGCACCTGCTCACGCACTGAGCTGCTCTGTGAGGAGTGTAACCTACTGGGTGGCTCATGGAGCTGCTCTGTGCCAAGTTTTGGTTAACGCAAAGTCAAATCAATAGACAATTATTGCATTGAAGTTAAAATTCAAAAATATAGATTTTTCTATTTTTTCCAAAACTCAGCTTACATGATTTATACATATAACATGGAATACATATCTCGAATTACAGTTTTATAAAGTAGATTATATGATAATATCAGTAATATGTTAAGTGTAAAATTAATGAAAAAATTACACTAGTTCATCATTAAAAATACTTTCTTTCTAACTTTTTTTTTTTTTTTTTGGCAGAACCAGGGATTGAACTCAGGCCTTTGCATTTGCCAGGCAAGTGCTTATTCTACTGCACCATCTCCCCAGCTTGTATCTTTCTAACTCTAATGTAAGTCAATTGACTAAAGATATGATTTATTTTAACAAATATTGATATTCTATATAAAACACTTTAGAACTCATGCTGCCTCTTCAAATAACAAAAGAGATAAAGTTGGGAGCAGCTGAAGTAGGCAATTGGTCATATGTGTGAGGAAAGGACCAAGCCAGAGTATCTAAAGCACTCAAGCTACCTCAGTCTTGAGGAAAGCATCCTTCCTGAACAATTTCAGTCATTAGTCACTAGGCAACCTTCTGTATTCTGATACTCACTTTTCAAAGGTATAAATAAACATCTCTACTGTTGTTCAGTCCTCTTGCCCATCAGGTAGAAAGGCCTCCGCCTGACTTATTCTTGTCTTTTTTCCTTATTCCTGCTGTGGCTCTTCCCCAGGATATACCGAGAGACAGACTAAATCCCTACCAGCTAAATCTGATATTTTTCTATCAGATGCTCCTAGAATTGTAATATCAATTCTATTGACTGTTTTCAGCCAAAATTCATTGAAATGGCTCTGATGTAAAAGTAAAAATTTTTGGCTCTGATTTATTTTTATGGTACAAAAATATTGTCTATTTCCATTTTTCTGAGTTTAGTTCATAATTCACATTCTATGTAATAGACCTACCATTTTTATTGGAAGTGAACAGTTACCAAATTTCCTATTTATGCTAATTACCATGTAACTTTTACACCGATACAGATGATATGTAAAGGAAAATTCCAATGTACTGAGAAGTACTTGCCTGTTTTGTTAGCATAGCTCCAGCACATTAAATGAATGACATTTTTATTGATGTGAATAAACTGATAAGTAACACAGTCAGACACTTTAAAGGGCTATTTTGTATGGACTTTCATGTTAAATTTATTTATTTTTTCATTTTAGCAAGCTTTTGCTCATACCTCTGCATTTTATCTGACTCATTTTTGTATTTTTCTCATATATTAGTTTTCTATAACTGACAATTTAGAATCAAGTATAAAATAAGATTGAAGAGAAGAACTCAATTTTGAATATATTTATAAAAATTGGTGAGGTCAATGGATAAATGTTATTTTAAAACATATAATAAAAAAATACTGCTTTCTTTCATCTTTATATCTAAAAATATATGATCCATGTAGTAGCTCCTGATTGAGTGTCTTGAAAAACAGTTGGAGAGGCCAAGAGGTAGGACAGGTTATAAATCATCTGACTTATCACAGAACTATAGTTTTCTTCCAAAGCACAGCAGGGCTTCTGGCACAAATTCCTATAACAGAGCTTATTAATAAAATAAATATATTAATAACTCATGAACAAGAATATTTTATTTTTATTTCTCTGGCAAAGTTTTGATATTTCCCCTCTTTCATACCTTTCCTTCCAATATTGTGACTTTACATAAAATGAAGCCTTTACTGAGGTCTTTATGAGTAAAGCAAAATGTAAGAAAGGGGATGTGGTTATAGGTAAAGGGATGGCCTAGATATATGGCTTGTAGTGAACTTAAGAATAAGTTGCTAAATGAAATATGAAATGAGTAAGACATGAAACAAATATTGAAGGACATACTATAAAAGGAAATAATCTACATGTGAATATACAAACACCCTAATTTTTAGCATTATTCAGCTGGTCATGAGCCCATACCTGTGTTTACAAGGTCATGGATGAGCACCTCAGCATGCCATCAATGAGATTTATATTCACCCTGACTCACTTCCCTAGGGTGTCTTGATGATAGTCTTCTTGTTGTAGGAGTTGACTGTGCACAGAAAATGCCCTAGGTGCAAAGTGTGTATTCTGACTTGAAAGGTGTTGGACAATTTTTCATTCCACTTCTGCAAATGTCCACTGACCATCTGAAAATCTTCCCTTTTAATGTCAGTAAGTAGAGTCTTAGATACCCAAAGGATTTGAATGGACAGGCAAATAAAGAATGAATATTGGGTGATGGAAAGGAAGCAGGTTCAAATGAGAAGGAAATGTGATCGAAGTAGAAGCAATGGCCTGTGATGAAGCACTGGGCTGTGGAAGAACATTGTGTGTTCAAATAGGAGGGCAGCCAGTATGGACAGAAAGACTGAACCCAAGAGAATGAAACAGTTCCTGGCCAACATGGAAAAGCCTTTAGAAGTAAAGAGTGGGAATTTCATCATTTCTTATCAAGATGAATATAAATGCTCCATCTGTGCTGTGTTAAGATGGAATTAAAGTAAAGAAAAACCAACAAGGTGAGGGATATAACTAAAAAATTATATGCTTTTGGGTCATAAAACTGAATGACCAGTTCTTATTTTTTTAATAAGCACCTCAGGTTGTATATGATACATGTTTCTAATTTGGGCTGTTGATCGTAGACTTGATTATGAAGCACACTTCTTTGCTATACTACTCATTTCCAACATCTGTTTTGTAGAACACTGATTTCAAATATTGTTAAATGGAGATTTTAGAAACAATTTCAAGGCCAAATTTTACTCAGCATTTTCTGAGTATAAACTGAAAAATGCTCAGAGCATTGAACATACAAATATGAACTATACTTAAGTTGCAATTCAATTTATATGACTGCTATTCCCCACCTATCCTAGACCTTGAAAAACCTTGGGGCATTAGAGTTTCAGGGGACATATGTTATCACTGTTGCTACAGGTAATGCTACAATAGTGAATCTTTTTTTATTCTTGTTAGCCTATTAGGAAAATCTATTTCTTTTTATGTATTTTCCACTGAGGTAATTATGAAAGTCTTAATTTTGAAGAACATAAAAATGAGCTTTTTGTTCCCTTAGGCAAAAGAAAGAAACTAGATGATTTTATTTTAGAATTTCTTTCCAGCTGAGGTTTTGTACCTAGACATGAAAGACTCTGGCCAAAGGCCAATTAAGTATGTAAACAGGAAAATCTTCTCCAACAATTGTTAGAAGTATTTCTGGGATCTAGGGTCATCTTAATTAATTTGGGATTGACCAGCTGGGTATTTACTTGAACTATCTCAAATGTTATATTAATTTGGCCTTATTTCATAGAACCAACTATTGTCTAAAATAATAACAGTCACTGTAACTACAAAAGAAAAAGTGTATAGTATAAATTTTATAAGTCTGAAATATATGAGTCCACTTAAAATATTTTTTATTTTGAAATTATAACTCTCTTAGAAAGTGACAGAGATAATTTCCAACTATCTGTCACCCAGTTCCCTTCCATGGTATTGTGTAACCATAATATATGGTTAAAGCCAGGCATCTGATGATGCTGGATTTAGACAAGCAAAACCTTGAAAGTAATTACCTTTTATCCAATGATTCGATTTCAATTGCCAAAACATTTGCAACCCCAAAATATTAAATGGAAAATTCCAGGAGCAATTCACACATTTTAAATTGCTTGTTATTCTAAGTAAAAAGATGAAATTTAACTACAATCCTATACAGGACATGAATCATCCTTTAGCCCAGTGGATCCATGGTGCATATTCTACCAGCCTGTTACTTAGCAGTTACCAGTTATCAAACCAACTGTTGTCAGTGCTGCTGTTTAAGAAATCCTTATTTTAGTTACTGTATAAGGACCTCAAACTGCAAGAATAGTAATGTCAGCAATTGGAAAGTTTCAAGACAATGAGTAAAATGCTTTGTTAGATGAATACATTAAAGTTCTCAACCCAAATACAGTGCTACGTTCAGTGACATTTATAGTTCTAAGGCTCCACAAGTGGCCTTGGAAGTATCTTCCATGAATAAAGAAAACTACTGTAATTGGATTTTACCAGCTTTTCAAGAGTTCCTTTCCTGTGCGTGCGGCAGTGGGCTATCTTTTAAGGAAAGAGTTTATGGAGGAAGTTTTCAAAGAAGATAGCAGCTGCACGCAAGTTAATTAGATGTCCACCACTAACAATCTTGACCTCAATTAGGTGAAGGATTCCTAATTAAATCCTTACAGGCTTTTGTGTTAAATGGTAATTGGATGCCTAAAAGTTCTTCACAATTATATCATATTAACGAGAATGTATTTGCATCTTTAATGCTTTATTGATTCCCAATTCATTATGGGGCTGTTGATGTTATTTTACCATGTCACTGAAAGCTTTACAAATTATTCTTTAGAGGCCATAGATTTGGGGAACAGGTTAAAAAAGCAAGAGAGTTTGTGACTCACTCCAGGATTTTACATTTTACTATTTCCGTCTCTGTAAGTATTTATAGACAGGTGGAAAGGCAGAAGATTTGATGAAGCTGGAGTTAAGAGTCTAGCCCATTCCTGTTTTCCTTTTCTGAAGTTGCTACCAATGTAGTCTATATTTTCTTTTAATTCAAACCGTTCATTTTTTTCAGGGACTTCATTAGTGAGTTTGGCTAATTAGGTTGTACATTCAAAATCTGTAAATTTTAATATAATTCAAATTTATTTGCATGAATTTGTAGTCAATAAAAATCACCTGGGGGATACATAGTCTATGTCCTCAAATGTCATTAATGCATCAGTTTCTCTAAAAATATTTAAACAGATCTGTTTTTCATGTATTTGGTACAGGGTTTACAGGGTCTACAGGATCTCACTACGTAGATCGGATTCATAGTAATTCTCCCAAGTACTGGGATTACAGGCGTGCATCACCACATCCAGGCTAACTGCAGTCTCAGAGCATTCTGGGGACGGGGACAGTGGGCCACACAGGAATCAAACCTTGGTCGCTGTGCTCTGCCTAAGCAGGCACTTTAAACTGATGAGCGATCTGGTAGGCCCCAGATCTCTTAACAGTACCTGTTCCTCTTCAAGATTCATATCGTGTACTGGTGTTTCTCAACATAATTAAAAAACAAAAACTGAGGGGTTGGGGAGATGGCTCAGTGAAAGAAGCACTTCCCTGGCCAGTGCAAGGGCCTGAGTTCAATCCTTGGTTCCGCCACAAAAAAAAAAAAAAAAAAAAAAAAAAAAAAAAAAAAAAAAAAAAAAAAAAAAAAAAAAAAAAAAAAAAAAAAAAAAAAAAAACCAAAAAAAAACTGGCAAAATATACAAAATAAGTATTTCTTTTATCAATGCTCATTTGTTTTATAGTCAACCAAGAGCCCCAATTAATCCTTGAAACTTTAGGTTTAATCAATAGTTATAAATAATGAAATTAGGACCAGGGAGATGGTTCAGTGGAATAAGTGCTTCCCCGGCAAGCGCAAGTGCCTGAGTTCAATCCCCAGTTCTACAGAAAAAAAAAAAAAAAAAAAAAAAAAATTAATGGTAAGGCTGCCTGTGCTGGTACAAGCCTGTAATCCCAGCATTTAAGAGGCTGGAGAAGGAAGAATACTGTACGATTGAGGCCAAGCCTACATAGTTAAAGGACAGCCTAAACTGAAATGGAAAGCAGAAATGTCAAAATGACATCCAGAATTTGGAGGCAGATTTCTTTAATATTAGGTGGGAACTGACTGGAAATTAATGGTTCCTCAAAGTGTCAGGCTCCACTCTCTGGCGATCTAGAGCTTATATGGGATGAACAAGAAGGATGTACAGAAGCAGAATGGCTTTACAGTTAGGGATTAGTCGTACAATAGGCATCATAGTGACCAGCTCTTTCTAAGACACAGAAGCAACCAGAACTGGAACAGGATCTGTTACTTAGGAAACTAAAGTATACTGGCTGAGCTGGGGTGGGGGGCATTTTCTGATACCGAAATCATAGTGAGGCCCTGTCTCAAAGTAAAACCAGAAATTAATTTTAGACAATTTAGATGGATGTCAATAAATTGGAAGGAAAATATGTGTTATGGTTTGTATCTAGGTATCCCCTCAAAACCTCATGAGGTCATAAGGCTTTATCAGAGGTGGATGAATCTAAAGTGTGTGTTGCTTGCATTAACTTTATGTGATTAATAAACCAGTTAACTGATGTGTTTGACATTGTATTGGTTAGGATTAAGAGTGTGAATGCCATATTTGCCCTACAATAGGTAGCCTTCATACAATGAAAGGACAGAAATAGTATTCTATCTTCCCCAGGCATAAAGGCTGAGCCCCTACCATATGCAACCATACCTCAGAGAAAGCCAGTTATGGACTGAAATTGCTACAGATTGTGAGCTAGACAAATTTTTTCTTCCTTGATTTTGAGCATCAGGTATTTTTTCTCAGCAATGAGAAAAGTAACTAAGACAATATGTAAGAGCCACTGTTTCTAATTCAGCTGATTTTGTGAAACAGTAATAAGTAGTTTGTTTTCATTTTTTTGCAGTTGTTACACATCTATGCATTTTTTAGACAGTTTTTTTATTTTTGCTTTCTTTTTGGTCTTCTAAATGTGTACTGTTTCTAATGTCATATCAATTATTAATATACTCTCTTTAAAACAAACTTTAAAAAGATAAAGAAAAAAGAGACAAGAACAAAAATTTAAGGTTTCTTGAAAGCAAGTGGTAATATCCAACCATATGTCCAATTTTGCATAACTATATCTGCTAATTTGAAAAATTGATTTGATGATAAAATAGATACTATATCAATACTGTTAATCAGTTATTCTTGGTTTGAAAATCTGTAACATATGTACTGTTGTACATTGCCCTGTTTCTTTCCTTGTTTCTGATTTTTGTTCTTGCTTTGCTTTTACTTTTCAAAATAAAATAAAATTAAAACATTAAAAAAATTTATTTATTTGGTATAGCATCTCACTACACAGATCAGATTTGTAGTGATCCTCTTGTCTCACTTTCCCCAGAGCTGGAGTTACAGACATGCACCACCATGCCTGATTTCAGTGCCAATAGGGACACACAGGGTTCTAGGACTGGCATGGCTGGGGATCAAAACCCAGTCCTTGTGCTTATTCAGCAGGCACTTAGACTACTGAGTTATGTCCTCAGGTCTTACTTTTTGTTATCAATTTTTAAATATGAAGAATAATTTTGGAAATACCTTGTCAAAATGTATCCCCTCAAGAAATCAAAAGTACAGCAAAATAATCTGCCATGCCCCCAGCAAAACTCCTTCCTCCATGCTGGGCCACACATCACTTCTAGATTCAGAGTCATTTTACCTTGACATTTAAAGAGATTGTTTTTCATACATTATTCATTGCAGATTTGTCCTGGCTATTATTTGATGTACATTACTTACTCATATATCAGGCTCATAATATAAGTCTATAAAAATCAAAGTAGAATCATGTACCTATACACTAGAATCCATTAACAAATGCAAATAAATGTTTTCTTAATCTTTCTTATTAATATCATCTACCAGTCTTCTAGACGAAGGCCACAATAAGCCAATCAAGTATTTTTTTTTAAAAGGAAATCCTTACAAATGTGTCATAAAGAAGACATTTTTACTTGAAATCACCAATTGTTCTCACCACAATTAAGTTGGATGAATATACACCTTAAGAATCAAAACTAAAGATAATGCTAGATTTTCTACTAACAACCATGCACCATGCACTAATAGGGTAAAAAATATATAGCATTCCAAGGTTTGCCCCAAATTATGTGTTTTGGGTTTCTGATATATTTTTAGGAAACATGGAAAATTTTCCAAGTATCCATATCTAAGTAGAAATGTACAGTCATTTAGATATAGTTAGAAGTGCACAATAGGGGGCAGGAAGATGGCTCAGTAGAATTAATGAGCCCAAGGACCTAAGTTCAATTCACAGTTCCTCAAAAAAAAAAAAAAAAAAAAAAAAAAAAAGGTACCGCAATAGTTAATGCATTCCATGGCAAAGAGTGCATAGCAGCCAGCAAAGGGACAAGTTGGTCTTAACATTTCTTTCCTACAGAACACAGACTGTTGGATAGAAAAACCTTTGTTGAAAATGTCACTTTCATTTCATTTTTTCATAGCACTAGTCATCCTAATATTGCTATTGCAGTCCACATATTTAAAAAACTTTATTATTGAGAATAATCTACATGCCCTATCTGATGCTTACTGGATTATTTTGGCCCTCTTTTTGATTTTAGGACAAAACTATACATTAAGAAGGAAGTTTTGTGCCTTGCATACATTAATGATATCATAGATTTTATATGCAGCCCAAGACTATCTCTCTCTGTGGAAAGAGAAGAGAACAAACAGTGGACTAGCGATATATGGTTCCTTGATCTAGTCTTTGTGATCACTGACATGGTAAAACTTCATAAAATTCACAATGTGCTATATATTTAGGATCCTAAATCCTATATATTTAGGATTCCTCCATCTAAAAAATTTCACCCTGTCTTTTGATCACAGGATGGGAAGACTGAAATACTTTAGATGTATGTAGTTGCAATCACAGAGAAGTCATAAAACAAATGCCAGTAATCTTATAATATGGGATTGTATATTAATTCTAAATATTCTACACAGGATTATAAAAGCTTTAGTGGACTCTGGGTAGCCGAGAGGATTGTGGTAACCTCTGATCTTAGCCTCCAGCATGTAGGGATGGAACTTAAAGAAAAAGCTTTGACAAAGTCCAACACTCACTCATGACAAAAACCCTACAGATAATTGGAATATATGGTATATATCTCAACCTGATAAAAGCCATCTATAAAAAACCAACAGCCAACATCATACTAAATGGGCAAAATCTGAAGGCTTCACTTTAAAATCAAGAACAAGACAAAGATATCCATTTTCTCTACTCTTTCTCACTATGGTTCTGGAAACATTAATCAGAGCAATTTGACAAGAAAGAGAAATAAAGAGAATAAGGATTGGAAATAAGTGAAATTATCATTATTTGAAGATTACATGATACTATTCTATGTAGAAGACCCAAAAATCTCCACCAAGACTCTTATAGATTTAATCACCAAATTCAGTAACAAATCAGGATACAAGTTCAATACCCAAAAATCAGTAGCATTTTTGTACTGATAATAAGCAATTAACTTACTGTGAGAAAAATTAGAGAAACCATGCCTTTCATGATAAGATCACTCCCCAAAAAAGGAAAGAAATACTAAGGAATCAATCACACAGAGGATGTAAAAGATCTATATAGAGAAAATTATGGTACTCTGAGAAAAGAGATTGAAGAGGATTTGAAAAAAATGGAAAGATATTCCATGCTCCTGAGTAGGAAGCACCAAAATTGTGCAAATGGCCATACATCCAAAATTACTATATATATTCAACTCAATCCTGATTAAAATATCATTAGTGTAACTCTCAGAGATAGAAAAACCTTTCATTGATTTCACATGAAACCATAAAAGACTCGGATATCAAAAGCAATTCTAGGAAACAAAAGAAAGGCAAGTTATCACAATCCCTGACCTGAAAGTGTACTATAAAGCTACTCTGATAACATCAGCATGGTACTGGCATAGAGACAGACCTAAGGATCAGTGGAACAGATTAGAAGATGTAGACACAACTGCAAAATACTCAGCCACTTTTTCTTTGATAAAGGGGCCAACATGTTCACTGGAAGAAAGATAGCCTCTTTAACAATTGGTACTGGAAATACTGTTGCTCCACATGACAAAAGCTAAAACTAGGCCCAAGCATATCATTATGCACAAAAGTACAATTAAAAATTTATCAAATACTTGGAGAAAAATATAGGTCAAAATCTTTAAGACTTAGGGGTAGGTAGAGAGTTCATGAACAAAAATTAAACTGCATGGGAAATAGTTCAAGGAATCAACAACTGGGATCTCATCTTTTTAAAAAGTTTCTGCACTTCAAAACAAATCTCCAACAGAGTAAGAAGTAAATCCACAAACTGGGAAAAATTATAGGCCTCTTTCCCTAACCAGAATATATAAAGAACTTAAAAAAAAATCAAGGCTCCCAAATTCAAAGATCTCATCCAAAACTGGGCATCTGAGATGAATACATACTTTTGAAATTACAAAATATATATGCTAAGTAAATATATAAAAAGATGTTAAGTATCCTTGGTCATTTGAGAAATGCAAATTAAAAGAACAAAGATTTCATTTCAACCCAGAAAGAAGTCAGCCAACAACAAATGCTTGTGGGGCTGTGGAGACAAAGGAACCCTTCTGTACTGTTGGTCGGAGTGCAGACTGGCACAACCACTATAGAAATCAGTGTGGACATTCCTTAAAAAAAATAGAACAGGAGATCCCACTCAAGCCAGCTATTCCCCTCCTGAGTGTTTTTTCTAGAAGAGCTAAAAACCTTATACTATAGCAATATATGTGCACCCATGTTTATAGAACTGCGGTTAGTCATAGCTAAATCCTGAAAGCAACCCAGATGCCCATCAACTGAAGAATGGGTAAAGAAGACGTAGTAGTCCATTTTTTACAAAATGGAGTATTAATTTATATATAAAACAGGATAAATTTGAGTCTTTTATTGGTAAATATATGCAACTAGAGAGCATACTCTGAAGTGAAATAAGTCAGACTCACATTGCAAACATTGTATTGTCTCAGTGTGAGAATGTCAGAAAGAAAAATGGAATCTGATGGACATAATAGATACTAGGAAAAGTGAATAAACTTATTCAAAAAACAAAGAGTTAGTGAGATGAAAAGAAGGACAGGAGGCAGAGGCTGGGAAATATATGTTTATATATGTAAGCAGTATAGTTTGGACAACTGTACTGTGCATTTCTGCTGATACATGGAAAGGAGAAGATAATGCTTAATCTGTTTTGTCTCCTTTTTCATATTGTTTGTAATTTCCGTTTTCTGATTTCTTATACATTTCTTTCCTCTTCCAATTTTACATGAATATATCTGGTAATATGAATAACTGGTTGAGAGACATTATGCAGTATAACAAGTACTATGAAATTCATATTACTTTGTTAAGTGAAATTCAGTTCCATTTGTAATGTTTTTCTGTTTTCATACTATTTTGTGCTATCTTTAAAAATAAAAAAGTAAAAAAAAAAATTCTACACAGGCTCCTTTTACCAAATATGTGATTAGATATGAATGACTATAAATTTCACTTCAGGATTTTCAAGTGAGTCATTTTTATCTCAGGTCTTTCCAGATCTGTCCTGGCCATGGTGGTCCAGGCTCTGTTCATCAGTCTCTTCAGATCTTTTCAGCTGAACTAGCTTTGTCTTTTTTATTTGCTTTTTCAGGCACAAGGGCCTTAGGAACTACTTGTTCTGTTCTTGTACGTTTAGATATCTGTACATCCTAAACCACACGCTGTGTTAATCTTCCCCAGAGGCAGTGTCTGGGCTCTGCCACAGTCTTTGTCTTGCTGGACGACTCTTTTATTTTTTTCCAGGTCACCAAGTCTCTATGATACAGTGCAACATGACTTCAGATTTATTATCGCCATCAGTACTTAGACATTTCACCTTAGTATAAACTTTTAACTTTTCCCAGTCATCTGTTTAAGTTCTTCAGTGCAATGATATATTTTTCTATGCTTTTTATTTCTTTATATTTTTGAAACATGCTTTATTTTAGAATTTTTTTTATAGTGGTTGCTCTGAAGTTTGTAATATGCACATGTAACAAACTTAACACTTTCAGCACCCAACTGTTTTTCAGGTAAAACAGGTAATTTACAAAATTATTCAACTTCTTTCCTCTCATCCCCTATAACATTATTGTCATTTATCTATTTATCTATATGGATCTGTTATGTTAGTGAACAACAAGAATTTCATTTAATCTTTATTTATTCTTTTCACCAGTGTTGTTCCTTTCTATATAGTCTTCTTCTTGAAAAATTTGTCCTCATGTATTTTATCAAGCAAGTCTGCTGGCAAGATTTCCCTCAGTTTCTGGTTGTCTGAGAAAGTCTTTACTTCTTTTTTGCTCTAAAAGAATAATTTCATTGTATGCAGAATTTTAGTTTGATCTATTTTATCATTGTTTTTCTTTTAACATCTAACATCTCTCTCTCTCTACTTTCTTCTTGTTTATATGGTCTCCAGGGCAGGATTCACTGTAATCCTGTCTTTATTCCTCCCAATTTATGGCAATTAAGATTAATTTCTTCCAGCTACCACATCTTTTAAGATTTTTTTTTGGTTTACTATTATTTGAATGTGGTATATTTAGATTATTGAAGTGTAAGCTGTTCTTTAAATAAAAACAACAACACTATTATCTTATTGTAAGTAGAGAAGGACAATTTGTAAATTTTAAAAAGTGGTAATCATAGAACCCAAATCCACTCCAGTTCATCTTTTGGATTATTTCTTACTTTCTTATATTTTGATCTACTTTCTATTTATTGAATACGTACAAATATTCTATCTCCAATGATTCCATAACCTTGACCCCTTATTTTTTCTTGCAAGTTGTGTTAATGTCCACCTGCCATACACACTTCTCTCTTATCTTGCAGTTCTACATTATTAGA
>PVKA01021820.1:0-38055 GCA_004027165.1 Ctenomys sociabilis
AAGAAAAAGAGAACAAAAGAATAAAAGTGTCCTAAAATGTTTTCCTCAGAAAATAAGGTGTTTATTTTGAAAGTTAAAAATCTTTCTTGAAGTAAATTTGTGTTTTAAAAATGGCTAGTTTGTAATGCGTGTAAAATCAGAGCAGCCTCATTTTTGTACCCTCTCCTAAACCCTATAAACCTCTTGTGGCATTAGAAAATAGAATGAAAAACACATTTGGAACCAAAGAAATGAGCTCAGTTTCCTTCAGTGTGTATATGCAGTTAAAGAAAACTTACACTAGACAGTTTTCTACTACTGCAACAAATAGCTGCAATAATCAGCTTTTTGAGGAGAAAAGGTGTATTTTAGTTCACAGTTTCAGAGACGCCAGTACATGATCAATTGTCAGCGCTGTTAGACCAGAGCAAAGTTAGCATCCCATGGTAGAGTACAAGGTGAAGCACACTGCTCCCCGTGGGAGGTCTAGGAAGGAAGGGGATAGCAGAGGGCTGCATTCTCACTGTGATTTCTTCCAGGGCATGTGCTCTAAAGGCCACCCCTGGGTCACACATTGAATGTCCTATCACCCCAGTGGTGCCACAGTTGAGATCAAGACAGATGGACCTTTACGGGGAGTCAGATTCACATTACTACTCATGTTTCATGAAAAGATATAGGATAATCCCTTGATGCTGTTTGTACTGCAATAACACGTGAAAATGCCCAGACACATTGGCTTTAAACACTGTACCAAAGGACCAAAAACTGTACAACTGAATGTAATTCATAGCTTTTGCTCCTAATCTTTCTCTATAGTTCACAGGATATCTCTGTTACATATAAAATTTCAACAGGTCAACCATTATATAATAACCATTGTCACTGATGAGTTTTTCCACCATGGTTACTCTGGAGCTGAAATTAACTTTGCTTCTATAGACAATATAATTTGTTGATGTTATATATCTATTTGTTGGCCATGACAAGTAAGTTTTACCTAGATCATACAGAAGAATTGATCTTTTAGAATAAACTTGGAGACAAAATCAGCTAATGCGTGATTTCACCAATTGTTACTACTTCCATCTACCATTCTTTAACAGCCCAGTTCATCAGTTTTCCATCTTTCCTGTTGCAGAAACAGACTCTTAATTCTTTTGCAGTTCTTGCTAAAACTCTGGCAAACAACTATAACAACAATTGTTTTAGCTTGAAAACTTTCTCAGAAAAACAACTACTGTAAGTGATATTAGAAAGTTCTGCACAAGTACGGCTGCTCTGGCCAGTCATAGTGATAGTAGAAGAGTAAGGATGCAGACATTGTCCTAAAGAGTTTTTAAAAGGTGTCAATGTTCTATGCAGGCACCAGGCACCATGGCCTTACTGCCCTCTTTTTCCAGATAAATATTTTGAAAGTTCAATTTGAGATTAGCATAGTTTAAAATATCTACATTGTTTAATAACACAATGATTATTCTTTCTTTGTGTGTGGTACTGGGGATTGAACTCAGGACCCTGCACTTGCCAAGCAAGCACTTATTTCATGAGCTATCTCCCTGGGCCCACATCTCCCTGGGTCCAAGATTATTCTTAACCCTTATGTGATTGATAGTTTTGTAAATAAAATTATTGTCTTTATATATATAAAAACTTCTTTGGATCTTGCACTTTCCCGACAGTTGCTTGTGCTGCTGAGCTATGTCCCCAGTCAACAGAAACTTATAATATTAAATAGAACATTTGCTGGTGTTCAAAATAAGCAATTACTACTGGCTTACACATCTTTTAAAAGCATAAATGTCACTTACCACAAGTCTAACTTGCATAATTGGAAAATAAAAACAAAGGAATCATGCTCTCAGGAGGAAGTCAGAAGGGAGAGCACATTTTGCCACTCTGCATTACAATGCACTTCAGTTCTACTTTCAATAGCCACAAAAGAGAAGGCATATGATTGTCACCTATCATTCTAACTCTGACAAATAAGGACACTATAATTAACAGCCACCTCAAAGAGTGGTACTTAAAGGTACATGGCACACTATATGACAGGACCTGCCTATTTTTAATGACTGTGATGGTCAAATTAAAAATAAATAAGAAAGAGCTCGAGTTACAAAAACAGGTCTTCTTTTTCTGTCATTTTATGGAGACTTTCAGTGTTTTAACAAAGAAACTACTGAATCAAACAAGGCAGTCATTTTACAGCAAATGTGATAGAGACTCTGTAATAACCTTCTGTCTTGAAATGTGATTATAAAGCACTCTGTACTGCTAAAAAGAAAATCTAATCTTGTCATTTCTCTTGTTTGATTATTTAAGATCATTTTTCAAGCCCAAAGTGGAAGACCAAAGCAAATCCTTTTTAGTAGTTCCACTTATAATACCAGGTACAAGAGGGAATATATAAGGATTCAGTCACTGCTACCAGGAGCAGTAAGATTTCCCCAGAATGAAGTTACAGCAGCCAGGATTTTCGTTTCAATATAAAAATAAGATGATGTTTTCAGAAAATGTACTAGGTGAAATCAATGTAGGAATTAGAATGGCATATTGCAGAATATTAAAATATGCAATTATATTCACCAAGAAACTGATTGCATCATTGTGGGCTGAAAATCTATGTTGCAATAACTGTTGAATGAGTCATAAAGAGTGTCTTAAAAGTGTAGAGCATTAAGGAACTTCTTCTAATGCAAAAATAGGAAAAAGAATATGAATGATCATACAACTATAAAAAGCATAAAATTTACATTAACTTGACACTTCCACATATTTGAATAGGCCATGCTTTAATGCTAATTTGCTTTTAAGAAAAGTGTTTCATCATCAATCACTTACCTCTGTGGCTCCATAATCTCCTTCATCAGAAAATTTGGGACACAGTTGAGTTACATGATTCTACAGTACATGTTCTCCTATATCCTGAGACATCATTGACCTTGTAAGACTAAGGTCAAAATATGGGCTGTCCTTGCAGCCCTTTCTTTTTCTGTAATTTTTGGTCTGCAAACTTAGATTGTTAACCCTCCAGAAGAGAAGCTTATTATTATTACCCTACAACATATGCAGTTAAGCTTAATGTCACTATCAGAATATCAAACATCTTAGACATATCATGGAACAGGTATTTTCCATCAAGTATTGATAAGCTAAACTTTAATTTCCTACAGAATAATGAAGAAAAATATTTACATTAAAATACATTTTTAAAATAGGAATAAACAATTACATATTTTTACACAGAAATTTAGAAATCTAACCATATACAACATTGTAACAGGACAGTCCTATGACATTTTTTCTTGTCTCTTGTTTTCATTTATTATCATTTTTTTAAAGAAACTTCTACTTGAGAGACAGTATGGCAGTAACTGTTAGACAGGATATCATGTCTGCATCGTGTACAATGAATAACCACTAAGACAACAATATGCAATGTATTAATTATTGAAACTGTCCTACTAATCAGTTTTGAAACTGTCTCATTGCTACTTGTTTCTCAATAAAATTATTAAAAAATAATGAAAAAATGTTTCAGGAAACAGGCTTAAATGGGTGATGTTTTCCTTATTTGTGCAATATTTAATAATCTAGAAATTGGTAAAATACTACATCTATTTCATGTAATCATAAGATAGACAAGATGGTTTTTATTTTTTATATTTGTGTAAAAAGAAAAAAGTCACATTTATTTATTTATTTTTAAATAATTTATTAGGGTGGGGAAGATGGCTCAGTGGAATAAGTGCTTTCTTGGCAAGCACAAAGGCCTGAGTTCAATCCCCGGTTCCACCAAAACAATAATAATAATAATAATAATATTGAGAAACCACGAGACAGTTTCAAAACTGATTAGTAGGACAGTTTCAATAATAAATACATTGCATATTGTTGTCTTAGTTGTTATTCATTGTACAAGATGCAGACATAATATCCTGTCCACAAACACTGTTAGGACAAATCTTTCTATTTATTGAATTAAAAGAATGTAACTGTATAATTTATCCTAACTATTTTGAGTATATAGATACAAAATGGTTTTTCATTTTTATCCCCTTTTTTGTTTAGTGTTGTCAGAGAAGGGTATTACATTGTCATTTAAATCTTGTAGGTGTGTGAACCCAACAAAATATTCAAATACAGTTCAGTAGTCCCTAATGGTAGTGGGTTTTCCAGTTAAAACATATTAGCATTAGAAAATCTAGTACAACTTTTTTGTAAAGTTTTCTATATATTGAACATCTTCATAAACTGCTTTCGGCCAGCCAAAGAGCTCAGCAGATTAAAGCGCTGGCTAAGGCAGAGTAAAGTGGCCAAGGTTCCATCTCCCAGTGTGCCATTCCAGCCCCTCCGTCGGTGCATGCTGAGAGGGCGATTGCGAGTGGAGTGGTGGTACGCACCTGTAAAGAGACTGAGTTCCATACTCTTTGATGTATTCGTAAGCCCTATAAAGGTCTTAACATAACAATATGGAATATTATAACCCAAAAATATTAATTTTGTCACACATAAAATGAAGTTATAAATTCTATATTGTAAATGTTTAAATTATACTCTGTCACATGATAGATCATCAATGGCTACTAACTCCTTTTGTTTTCATTGAATTATTTTCCATTCATATTTTTCAGTGATGTCTGTGAAATATGTATCTATAGCATAACTTATTATTGTAATATGTTACCATTAGGACTTAGGCAACAGTGAATTATGTAGGCACTGTATTATATGATCATGCAGGCATTGCATTGCATTATATCAATATAAAATACTGGAGATTAGATTTATGTCTGAAAAATCGCTACTCCAAAGGAGAATTCCTTTTGCCTGTCTTCATTTTGATTTATCTATAAAATGGTGATAGAGTGATTTTTACCCGGAAAAATATATTAACACTGTTAAAAAATACTTTTGAAATTTTCTCTGTGGTTTGTTGTTTCCTTATTTGTTTTTAATGATGGGGTAATCTTGGAAGCAGTCTATATGTCCATAAGCAAAATAATGGCTAAAATACGTGCTATTTATACACAATGGAGAAATCTGACAGAAAAGGACATCACTCACAATGGAGAAATCTGTGAGACCATAACCTTATTAAAAATAAAGCAGATACAAAACTTAAACATCACTTGTTTTTGTCTTATATGAAAAACCCAAAATATAAATAAAGGAAAATAATCGAAAACAGGAAATGGGGAAAGAGAATGTCCTCAAATGCTAAATGGCTTAAGAAGTGGAGAGGAATAAATAAGTCAAATTGCCAGCTCAAATTAAATTGAGGAAACTTTAACGCAAGCCAAGAGCCTCTGCTGAAGGCCTGTTGAAAGTCTCTAACTCTCTAAAAAAAAAAAAGTGGAGCGGAGCTATCCAGATAGCTCAGCAGACCAAAGAGACCGGCCAGGGTTGGATCCCTGAACTTCCTGTGCCGGCCCCACCCCAGGGCACACTGAGGTGGTGATTGAGGCTGGACGTGCTGGAGCGTGTCTTTAATCTCAGCACAAAGGAGGTTAAAAACTGGAGAATCACTACAAGTCTGATCTACATAGTGAAACCCTGTCCTAAGTTTAAGAAAAATAAAAGAGAGAGAGAGAGAGAGGGAAGAAGGAAGAGAAAGAGAGAGAGAGAGAAAGAGACAGGAAGGAGGGAGGAGAAAGGAGCAAGGGCCTGTATTATAGGCCAGAACCACTTCCTCTCAATGCAACCGGCATATGCTTCAAACTTGCACTAACAAAAATAAACATAAAACAAAAGTGTCCATGGCCATTGAAAACTATCTTTGGTTACATATAGCATACATGTTTTAGTGGCCAGTTTATTTGTAGCAGTTCTCAAATCCTAGATTAAATATTTCTTGTTTTCCTTGAAAATTACTTTGACATGTATTTATTTGAAAAGGCATGATAATTGCACATAGCTGTAGGGTTTCATATGTATTTCAATATACACCTGTAATATGGAATTATGAAATAAAATAATTGGCATGTCAATTATTTTACATGTCACATAAACATCTTTGTGATGCAAATATTCAACATCTTTTCTGGTATTTTCCATCATTCAATTAATTGTTTCATACAATGGTTAACCAATCATGTTATAAAATATTGCAGACTAGTTTTGTATCCACTGCACCTCTGGGCCCATTAACCATCCCTCCTCCAACATTTTCCCCCAGACTCCCAGCCAATGCTAAAGTCCTCCTGACTGTCACCTCATGCTGCATGTCTTACTAAGAAAATGTACCACTTCCAATGTTTTTGAAGCCTAAATGAAATGTAGTCACTGTTGAATTTTTAAAGAAATTATTATAATAGACGCACCACCATTAATTTCTCTCAAAATTCTATCACTATTCTGTCTAATTCTCTTCCACGTGTATTTGTTGCATCATTATTTCCACTTTCTGAGGCACTCTAGGAGTCTTCTTTCCTGAGTGTCTGAAACTGCAGCATATGTTGTTTGCTGCTATCCAGAGAAAATGCAGAGGTAGAACTTTTGGAGTACCCTAACCCACTTTATTAATCAGAGCTATCACAATGACCAGGAAAAACATGTTTTGAATAAATTGAGAATATCAAGGCATCCACAGCAGAGCAAGTAATTTATTGAATTTTACCAGTAAACTTTATACATTTTAATTTTCTACATTTCCATATATCCCTGATAAGTTATACAATAAGCTTTCCCTAAGTATAAGTAATATATAGAAGTAGCAACTGTATCTCTGATATGTTTTGATCATTTAAATATTATTTAATTACTCATTTGCACTGCAATGCAAGACAAGTATCCTGGAAAGTAACTATTTCACAATAGCTATATGAGCGCTCCTATGTTTGGACACAGTAAATATTCAATCAACATCCAGCAAATTGAATCAGAATCAAATTACCTTTCTTTTCCTTTTAATTCCATATTCTCTTTAAAAGGCTACAATTGTGTATCTGTGGAAGAACTTGTCATGGTCTCTTGTACTGATGCATCAGCTCTGAATTAATTGGGTTTATATATGTTGAATGTGTAAATCTGTACCGTTAGGAATTTAAGCATGCTAAACTAAATAAAACATGATTTTACCTTTAAATATTTTATATTACATTTGAAAGAAATTTATTCAACTCTGACACAAAAGAATAACCTTCAGAAACTTGCAAATTTCCATATGCATAGTGAGACAATGAATATTGTAGTTCTCTAATAAAGTAAGAGTATTCAACATTTTAATCAACCATTTACTTTTACATGTCCATGGAACATCTGGCATTTCAATTCAAGTATACATGGAGTAATAGAATCAGGGTACCTAGAATATCTATCTCTTTAAATTTTTATCATTTAATAATGGTGAGAATTTTAAATTAAATCCACCTCTCCATTATTACTTTCTTTACTTTTCCTTTATCTCCCCAATCTGTGGGCACTAATGTTGTAGTTTCAATGTTTGTCCATTTATGACTTCAACCAACTTTGATTTCATATGACTGACATATGTGTGTTTATCTTTCTGTGCCTGGCTTGTTTTCTCTTCCCTGATAGAGGAGTATTTGTGCTTCACAGATTTATATTTTAAAGGGATCAACAATAATTAACAAATAAACATATTTGAGTACAGGACCATCATATGCAGCGAAATCATCATAAGTAAAAAATAATCAAGCAAACAAAAATCAGCAGGCCTTTTGGTTACTGCAATTTAAGGCCATTCTATTTTTTGCAAGAGTATACATTAAAGATAAAAAGAGTCATATTAGCATCAATTAGTGTCTGTGTAATTGATAGATTGATTACTAGCTATCCTTATATAGTTGAAAAAATCTATTTTATGCTTATAACAATTTTCACTAGAGCCAGTGAGATAGCTGAGCAGACTAAAATGCCTGCTTAGGCAAGGTCATGCAAGTCCAGGGAGTGGTTGGATCAGGAACACCAAGTGCCCCACCAGCCACGCCCCCAGGGTGGGCTGAGCCAGTGTCTGGGTGTAGTGGAACACACCTGGAATCCCAGCACTGGGGAGGCTGAGAACAGATCACTATGAGCCTGAGCTGCCCGGTGAGACCCTGCACCAAATACATTTTTAAAAAATCATGAGAAACGTTTATAATTTTTAAATGATGATTATTAGTTTTAGGAATAAAATCCACATTTATTATTAAATAGAGATTGAAGGATCTATTACATTGATAGCAATTTTAAAATTCTTCACTAAATAGTTCTGCAGCTCTCAGCAAAGAAATTGTGATATAAATTGTGGTAACTACTTTAATGTTTAGATTTATAAACAGAATTTGCTGAGGACCAGCTTGTCATGGCATTTGGAGGCATGTTATTAGTAATATTAATAAACTGGCACCTCCAATCAAGCTGTGCACCTAAGAAAACCCAAAGACAGCAGGTCCAAGATTGTCACTGGGCTTTCACCATCCCTACCACCCCTTGTAATTAAAATATATATTTTATCTGTGTTTTATTCTGTCATTATTGTATCTCTGAGCAGATCCATTCCAGGCCTCAGCCCTGTTGAACTAAGAATTTCAGTATGAGTTCACTGATTCATTGGATTCTGCATTAAAAAAGAATGGTAGGGAAATAAAGGTAGTTTGAATAGAAAAAGAAAATTCACAATAATTCAATTAATATCATGGTCAATTTTGCACTTGGTTAGAAGAGCTCAGACGACGAGATGAAGCAGACCTATTATATTTTCACTGAGAGTCTTGTCACTTTTTTTTTTCCACATACAAAGACATTTTTATTCTTACAACACATGTCTAACAATCCTTAAGAAAGACAGACAGTATTAAGTCTGTTAACATTATATTACGTTAGAACCATAACATTTCATCCCAGCCCCTCAAAGATTCATGCACAACCTTTTATGCAAAAGGCATTTAGTCCTTCTTCAAGAGTTGCCAAAGTCCTGACAGTGTCCGTGTTGCTGAGAAGTCTGAAGTCCCAAGTATTTCTGAAATGTAAGGCAAAGTCTTGTCACTTTCATATCAGGTTGCAGTATCATAGAAGCAACCCATTAAGGCACAACCGGACAAAATTTATCAATTTACTCAAACATTATTTGAAAACTGACACTGGTAAAATATAACATTCATCTATATCAAAAAAAAAAAGAATAATAATTTTATAGGCAAAACTGGTATCGACTGAAGAAAATAAGTCAGTAATATGTATAAAAATATTGAAGTAGTAAGGGAGATGATAAAAATATTTCTAATGACAATTTCTCTGTGTATAAAAAGCAACTCTGTTCAACAACATAATTTTTTTTAATTTATTTATTTATTACAGTGTCTCGCTACACATCACGGATTCTTTTTTTGAGGGGAGAGAGGTCAGATCAGCCCACCCTGGGGGGAGGGGCTCGCATGGCATGTGGTGCTGGGGATCGAACTGTGGTCCCTGAGAGGTGCTTTAGACCACTGAGCTATCTTGCCAGCCAATCAACATAAATTTAATAACTATAAATAAATTGTAGTTTTTAATAAATTGAAAATTTATGAAATATAAAATCATGCCACTATGCATACTAGTCTTGTAAGTTAATTATGTCACAAACAAAATTTCCTCCTCCGATTTCCACTGGTTAAATAGTATCTCTTTACATTTTACATGTACATAATGAAAAATACTCAAAATTTGGAAATAGCTGACGTGAAATTTTTTTATTTTTATTTTTTATTTGATTCAAGTACAAATATCAATGAGACAGTTTTAAGACACCTTAACAGGATGGATTCTATAAATTAATACATTGCAAACTATTTTCATAATGTTTTGGTATCATACAAGATGCATACATGATATTATACTTACAGACATTATTATAGTAGATGTCTCATCAGTAAATTAAGAGAGTGTAGCTGTTTATGCATCTTATTTTTTTATACCGGAATTATATCAAAAATTCAATAATTAATACTTTCTACCTTGTTATTTTTCTAGTGGTTGTCCATAGTACTAGAAACTGAAATAATATCCTCTCCAATGACGATTAGTGCAAATCTTGCCTCTCATAGAATTATGTAGAAGCACAGTGTATCTATCCCAACTGTACTGGCCATTAACACACATCATGATTCTTCCTTTCTATACCCCTTCCTTGTCTACACCTGTCAAAGATGGGTACTCCATTGTCATTCAACCAATTTAGGTGTCTAAACTCAATGACACAATCCAACACAGCCCAGCATTCCACAACAACAGTGAGTTATCTGAAGAAGTTGTCAGCTATAGCCATTTATAGCTCAACTTATTATTATAGCTTCTTGTCATATACATCCTTTGTATACTTTTCTGCTGGAAGGTTAAGAGCTAGATAGAGCAAGGCCTATATACCAAAACATGTAGATTTGTTTCTGATGAGGTCAGTGAAGTCCTCTCAGGGTTTATCTTGAAATCCTGTACCTTATTCTGTAGATCTTTTGTCTGTGTCATCCATGTGGATGAGTCATGGCCAGTGCTTGACCAGTATGCTCTCTGTGAGAGCCAGAGAGAAAGTTTTCTCTCCATGTGACTCTGCCCAGGCACACTATAGAACACACTATAGCTTTCCTCTGTGGTTCCATACTCTCCTTGATCAAAAAATTGAGTTTCATGATGATACAGTATGGGTTCTGATATGCCCTGAGTTTTCACTGACCTTGAAAGGCTAGGACCAAATGTTGGCTGGCCTTGTGGCTCTTCTATTTCTCCAATTTTGATCTGTGAACTTAGATTTTCAACCATCCAGAAGAAAAGCTGATTGGTACCCTGCAGCACATGCCATTCACTTTGCCCTATCTGACTCAATTGTTTTTAGTTGTTTTTGTACATTTCTATTTGTATTTCTTCTTTTCACTTCTTATACTAGGGAGACATATGTGTGTCTGGTTTATTTCACTTATGATTATATGTTCAAGTGATATCCACTTCAAAATAAATGCTTCAAGCTTATAATTATTTATAGCTGAGTAATATTCCATTATACAGAAAAACCACAACTTTTTCAACCATTACTCTTGTGACGGACATCTTGGTTCTTTACAAGATTTTGCTATCACAAATTGTGCTGCTACAAACATAAGTACACATATATTACTTTAATAAAATGTTTTCAGTTCCTGTGGGAAAATTCCCAGTAGGGGGATAACCAGCTTGAATGGGATTTCCAGTCTTACTCTTTTAAGGACTCAACACTGATCTCCACAATGGTTGTACGAGTCTACATTCCCACCAGCAGTGGAAAAGTGTTCTCTTTTCCCCACAACCTCTCCAACATTTGTTGTTGGTTGATTTCCTTATGATAGCCATTCTTTCTGGAGTGAGATGGTATCTCAGTGTTGTTTTTATTTGCATTTCATGGATGGCTAGAGATGTGGAGCATTTTATGATATATTTATTCACTTCTTTAATTTCATCCTCTGAGAAGTGTGTATTCATCTCAGATGCCCATTTCTGAATTGGGCCTTTAAATTTGAGGGCCCTGTTATATCTTAGTTCTTCATATATGCTAGAGAGCAGACCTTTGTCTGATTGCTTATTAGTTAGAAGTTTTTCAAAACTTGTGGGTTGCCTTTTCACTCTGTTGAAAATTTATTTTGATGTGCAGAACCTCCTGAAGGAGAGTTGATCCTACTTGTTGATTCTTTCAAGTGTTTCCCATGTGAATACATGTTTGTTCACGAACTCTTTACCTACCCCTATGTCTTCAAGAGTTCCTCCTACTTTCTCTTCCAGGAGATGGAGTGTTTCTGTTTTGATGTTTAGAATTTTAATCCACTTTGACTTTAGCTTAGTGCATGGTGATAGAGCTGGGTCAAGTTTTAGTTTTCAGCATGCAGAAAGCCAGTTTTCACAGCACCATTTGTTAAGGAGGCTATCTTCCTTCCACTAAGCTTGTTTGGCCCCTTTGTTGAAGATCAGGCTGAATGCGTTTGTAGATACCTCTACATCTTCTATTCTATTCCATTTATCTTCAAGTCTCTTTTGTTGTCAATACCATGTTGATTTTATCACAGTGGCTTTGTAGTATAATTTCAAGGCAGGAATTGTGATGCCTCCTGCCTTGTCTTTATTGGCCAAGATTGCCTTTGCTATTCTAGGTCGTTTGTGGTTCCAAATAAATTTTAGCAACGATTTCTCTAGGTCAGGGAGGTATGTTGGTGGCAGTTTGATAGGGATTGCATTAAATCTGTACAGCAATTTTGAGAGTATGGCCATTTTCATGATGTTGATTCTTTCTATTCAGGAGCATGGAATATCTTTCCATTTTCTGAAATCCTCTAAAATATCTTTTCTTAGTGTGTTGTAATTTTCTGTGAATAGATCTTTGACTTCCTTGGTTAAGTGAATCCAAAGGTATTTCATTTTCCACAGTGCTATTGTAAAAGGTATTGTTTCTATTGTTTCCCATTCAGTGTGCTTGTTATCTGTGTAGAGGAATGCTTTTGTCTTTTGACTACTGACTTTGTATTCTGCTATGCTACTGAATTTCTTTATCAGTTCCAGTATTTTCTTGGTGGAATTTTTTGGGTTTCTAAGTAAAGTACCATGTCATCTGGAAATAGTGATAATTTAACTTCTTCTTTACCTATTCTTATTCCCTTTATTTCTCCCTCTTTTCTAATGGCTGTTGTTAATGATTCTAAAACTATTCAATAGGAGGGGTGATAGAGGACATCCTTGTCTTGTACCTGATTTAGGAGTAAAAGATTTCAGTTTTTCCCCACTTTGGATTATATGAGCTTTTGGGTTGTCATAGATGGGTTTTATCAAGTTAACTTAGAGTCCATCTATTCCAATTTTCATTAGGACCTTGAACATGAATGAGTGTTGGACTTTGTCAAAGGCTTTCTCTGCATCAGTTGAGATGATCATGTGATTTTTTTATATTTCAGTCTATTAACATAGTGTATTACATTTATAGATTTTCGAATATGAATCATCCTTGCATCCCTGGGATGAATCCTATCTGGTCATGGTGTATGATCTTCTTGATGATTTACAGTATTCTATTTTCCAGGATTTTGTTGAGTATTTTTGCATCTATGTTCATGAGGGAGATTGGCATGTAGCTGGGAAACCTCCCTCACTCACATGAAGAATTGCCCCCACTGTTTCTGGGGCAAGAAGGGTGGACAACAGTAGATCACTGGGAAATGTCTCTCCACGATGGCAGGCCTGCAGCTCTATGCTCACTGAACTTTGATGCCTGGTGAGTTAGGGAAATTCCCACTCTCTCAGCGGGCTTTAGGGCAGGGGATCTGGGGAGTTGCTGATGAGTGGGCCTTGAGGTTTCGGCCAATCACTGGCTTGGAGGGCTTGGGGGAGGGGATCCGGGTAGGGAGCGTGGGAAGAAGCCAAAGGCTCTCCCTCAGACTCAACACACACTCACTGATCTGGGAAGCCTGGTGAGTCCTGCAAGTTCCCACTCACTGGGAGGTCTTGGGACAGGGTCCAGGAGGCCGCCGGAGTAGGCCCTGCTGTCTCAGGCTTGGGCGGGTGTGGGCGGGATTGAGAAAGGTCGCAGAGTCGACCCTGCTGTCTCATGCTAGTCTCTCAGGTTGGGCAGGTGTGCTGTGAAATTAAATTTAGAAACATTTCTAAGATCAATAATGCTAAATCCCATGGTGGCAAACATCAGTAATCCCAGCGCCAGGGAGTCTGAAAACAGACGGATCAATATGAGTCCAAGTCATGTAGTGAAACCCTATATCAAATATATTAAAAAATAAAATAGTGATAATGATAAATCCTCCAATATGCAGTACTATTTATTTAACATTCAATGAAGTAAAAAGTTGGAGTTTCTCAACACCAGTTCAGGGTTGTATTAGTGAATAAACAAGCATGTTTTGAATTCTCAGTCATGTAGAAGATAAGGAAAATGTATGGTGGGCAAATTATGCAATTAAATAACTTCAGTTCTATTATTTCTTTTTTTGTATTTTCTTAGGGAAGGATCTACAGGGTGTTCAGGGTCTCACTGCCAAATTGGACTCATAGTGATCTTCCTATTTACAGCCTCCCAAGAGCTGGGATTATAGGCATATCACCACATCCAGTCTCAAATGTCATCTCAGTGCACCCCAGGGGCAGGGCAGTTATGGCAGACCTGGGGATCAAGCCCTCAGCCCCCGTGCCTGCTTGTAGGTGCTTAAATCCACTGAGCTATTTGACCAGCCCTTTATCTCTTTATATTTTTATTTTTTTATTAATTTTATTAAGAAACAAATAGCAATAAGACAGTTTCAAAAATGTCAGTAGGACAGTTATAATAACTAATACATTGCATATTGTGATCTTCATAGTAACTATTCATACTATAAGATGCAGACATGATATCTTTTCTAAACACTATTAGTGCAAATCACTCTTCTCATTGAATTAAGAGAAAGTAGCTGTATAACTATACTAACTTTTTTGTATATATCTCACCATTTCAAAATGGTCCTTCATTTACATCCGTTTTTTTGGTTTACTTTTGTCAGAGATGGGTATTTCATTGCCATTTCAATATTGTAGGTGTGTGATTTCAGCAAAGTAGTCCAAAATAGTCCAGTAGTCCATAATTGTAGTGGTTTATCCGTAGGATTGGCAATATCAGAAGTTGTTAACTTGAGCCTTTTACAGCTCAGCATATTATTATGGCTTCACTTTTTATACCTCATTTTTATACTTTTCTGCTGGATGGTTAAGACCAAGATAAAGCAAGACTTATACAACAAGAAATATAACTTTTGTACCTGTGAAGGTCAGTCAAATCTCCTTAGGGATTACCCCGAAATCCTGTAGTGCAGTTTGTAAATCCTTTGTGAGTGTCAGCCATGTAGATGAGTCACAGCAATTGCTTGACCAATTCTCTCTCTGTGAAAGCCTGACAGAATGTTTTCTCTCCATATGACTCTCCTTAGGGGCATTATACATTGTCAGTCACTTTCCTCTGTGTCCCCATAATCTACTGGATCAGAAAATTTGGGACACCACTGAGTTACAAGATGTTACTGTACAGGTTCTCTTATGTCCCGAGTCTTCACTGACTTTGTATGTGTAGTTGGCCAGCCCTTTAAATAACATTATTTGACTTGCCTTCCTATTTTGATAAGATCAAAATGAAAATGAATGTGTTATTATGTTTTAGAGTTTTGCTGACTATTTTTAATACATAACTTAGTGATTATTTATGTCTACTAAACTTATTTTAGAGTTATGATTTTATTTATTAGTAATATTTTTGATACATAATAAATATAATCATCATGAGGAACCAGCATAAAGATGTATTTCACCTTGCTCATTTTTTCTTGCCTTTCTCCTACATTTAAAACATTGTTCAATTTTATTTAATTAGGCAGTAAGTTATTGGATATTATATGAATGTAATAATTCATATTTCCTGAGTTATGCTGTGCTACACACCTGGTCTATATCCTTGGTGCAAACATTTAATAGGCTTAAATATAAGTAAGAATTTCAGTTGTACTACTGCACACTGTATTGTGATGATAGATAATGAAACTGCACCATATATTTCAAGAAGCTATAAGAAATGATTTTAAGTTTCATGATAAAGAAATGATAAGTGAGAGAATGTAAAAGTTTAACCTCGGTTAAGCATTAAGCATTGCATATGTGAATTAAAACACTTCATTAGTATATAATTTTGGTACATATAGACGGATATTTGACATTTATATATTAATAAATAGATATTAAAAATAATAATTAAAATTAATTTAAACAGGAAAATGTTTAAGGAGACAAGCAAGTTTAGTTTTATCTAAACTTTATACAGTATATATTGATGTAGAAGCATCTAAGGTAGATGGTAATTATGTACTCTTAATGTGCCATTAAAATACATATTAATAAATTAAAAATCCTAGCAACTCAAAACTTAGTTGTCAGTGGGTTAATGCCTGCTTCTCCCAGCAGTTTTGTGTTGATAAAGATAATCTTTAAATTAATTCTCCATGTTTGTTCACCATAAGTGAACATAATAATTTATATTTCCATAGTTTACTGTAAAGATTAAATGACAGCGTATATAAACATTGAAGATCTCTGATATACATTGTACCTTTAGGTTATCTGATTATTGCTCTAACCCATATTAGACCATTTTCTTAGTTCTTCTATATTTCAATGACAGAAATATTCATTAATCTTTGCCATTTTTAACATTCAGTATTTTTCTTTATTGTCATTTATACCCATTAATCATATCAATGATGTTTATTACCTTTCCCATATATAGTTTGATAGTTACCTTGTTAATTATACAAGAATAGATCCCTAAAGCCCAAATACAACTGTCAGTTAAACTCCAAATTTTTTGCCCTGAATAAAATCTTCTTTGTGTAATCTCATCACTTCTGAGAGATGAGATTTTCTGAAAAATGATCGTTCATTACAGTGTTTTCTTTTTAATTTTTATTTAGCTTAGAGTGATTTTCATCAGTGTTGTAAAGCGTGTAAGCCTGTGCTAGAATATCAGCTTTCTCTATAACACTCTCTAACAAGTTCCCATATACAAGGTGTATTTTTTAATGTGCATTATGCTTATTTTACTGGTATTCCTTCCTTATGTAACCACTTACTAAGGACTTGTTATGTTTTCCTTAAAATACAGGTCCTACAGTTCTTCCCTTATGATCACTGTCAAAAATATTCATTAAATAATGAATGGATGAAACTAGTAGACATTCAGCTCTATTTCTTAAGACTTTTAAGCTTGAAAGTAAGTAAAGCATCACAATTTGGGGAATATATTATCTTTATATCACTTGTTCCTAAAGAGTATGAGGAATTAAAATAGGAAGAGTTGCAGTGTGTCAATAGTAGACGCATACGAAGGAGAGCTTCCCACAAAAGTTTATTTTTACCCCACGTTTTATGAGCTTCTGACAATGAACCATGGTAGAAAAATAACTGCTAAGCCGGGCGTGTTTGTAATCCCAGCACTCAGGAGGGCGCATGCCTGTAATCCCAGCACTCGGGAGGCTGAGGCAGGAAGATTGTTGTGAGTTCGAGACCAGCCTGAGCTACAAAGTGAGCTTAAGGCCAGCCTGAACTGCATAGTGAGACCCTGTCTCAAAAAAAGACAAAAAAATAAAAAATAAAAAAATTTTAAAAAAATAACTGCTAAATGTGACAACTTGCTGTGGCTTTCTGCATTGTAACTGTGTTTTCTCTTTGCAGTGTGGAAATAATGGTGTTGTAGCATTATGTTTATTATGTAGAATTTCCAAGGTAAGAGACCACTTATCTGAAGGAAAAGGGTTTGTTTAGGCAATACCATTTTTTATCTTATTATGAAAAACATTTGCAATCAGCCAGTAATTTTCAATAATAGTTTAATATTTTTCAGCTTGTTTTAATGTCATGCCAACTTTTAGTTGATTGAAGCTTTATTCACACTTATCCTTCTCATTATTTTCCTTTTCAAGGTTTTTATTTAAATGAACCTTGACATCTGTTGCCATAATGCAAAAATATATTTACTCTCATGTTAAAAATCAATACACTAGCCTCTGAAACAAAGTTTATACATTAAAAATTAAGAAAAATCTTTGCTTTATGTATGTTGAACTCTGTAATTTTCTTGAAACTTATTTTAGAATAATTGACAAACACATTCTACATGTAGGGAGATCCATCACTTCCCATGTTGGTTGCTTTGCTTTCCATGTGTATAAAATTGCAGAAGGTTTGTTTCTTACTTCAACAAATATTAACTTATTACCTATTTTCTAAGAATCCCTTCACAGGTGCCAAAAGAGACTGGTAAGTCTATATTCATTGTACATTGGAATGAGAGAGACAAAGATTACAATAGAGACAAAGCACAGGTCCCAACTCAGGTTATAAATTATCCATTAAAATTACAGTATGTGTTCTCCACCCCATCTGTCTCCTGAAGAATTGGTTACAGAACACCAGTTACAACAGCCAGAATTTTCTCATCATAAAATCTCCAGGAATAAACTAAACTATAAATGTTTTTGAATATCATCATAGAAAAGCAGAAATCCGGTTTCTGGGACTCCAGCTTGCTATTCATTAAAAACTTAAATTCTATTCTCTGGAGAAGTCAAAGACGTTAATTTTATTAAACACTATTGCTTGGAGCTACAGATACCCAATGACTAAAGTAAAAAAGTAAATAAATAAGCGAAGCTTCATTTTACATTAGTTTCATTTTATTACCTTAGAACTTGTGTCATAGTCCAGCTGAACACTGCATGTTAATTATATAAAGGATGTCACTGTAAAAATTGACAATATATGGTTGATTAAACCTAAATTTACATAAACTATTTTCTCCCCATTCAAGAAAGGACACAGAAATCAAAAACTTACAAGGACTCTCAACTAACTGCCCGGGGGCCTCCATGCTTGCCCTAAAACCACAGTCATTCTGAGTTCCACAGATCCTCTGCAAACTCGACACTGCCCTAGACAGAAATAATTATGTAATGGACACTGAATAATCCTGTCAGGGGCTGGGGAGATGGCTCAATGGAATATGTGCTTCCTTGACAAGTTCAATCCATGTTTCGAAAAAAAAAATCTGTTAAATAGGAAAAGAGTCCTCTGGGGCCATCAGCAAGCTATGAATGAAGTTATGGATAAACCAAATTCTACTCCACCTAGCAGCTCCATAAAGCTCCCCTTTTCACTTTGTGAAGAACACAATTTGCTGTCTTCATGAGTTGTGCCCTCCAAAAGTTTAATGCCATGGTTCCTTTCTTGTTTCCTCTTGCTTTCTAACTCGACCTAATAAATCAATCCCTGCCTTTCATTGGCACACTCTGAAATGCTTTTCTATGATGATAGATAATCAAGGTCCTGCCAGGCCCAGTTTGAGCTGCTTCTCTCCTTCGAGCAGCCTCATCAGCCCCTAGCCAGTGAAAGAAAAACAGTTGTGAAGATCGTTGTCCAGCTCTAGGATTGACACCTTCTTTATTATGCTTTTCTCCAGTTGACCTTCGTGTTGGGAAATGGTTTTAAGGCAACATATGAAAGAAGGAAATGTAGGTAATTGCATAAAAGGATAATTGTCTATCAAAGAAAGAAGGATAATAATTTAAGAAAATGCAAACTATAGGTTTCAAAATTTCTGTGGTATTTGTTTATCCCATTATATTTTTCTAGAGAATTTCTGATTTTATGGGACAAAATGAAAAATAAAAAACGAAAACTTTCAAGTGAAAATGCAGTAATCAAATGAAATACATCTTCCTATTGCTGTTAGAATTTCTAAAATTGAAGACCCTTTGGATTAAAACATTAAAGGATAATTAGAAAAATGATTTTTATTCAGAAAAGCAAATAGATTCTAGAAAAATGATATCTTAGGGAATTCACTTTCATCAATTCTGGGTAGCCAGTACACTGTAGTCCCTTGGTTGCTCACCATGTCAAAGTCTGACTTGGAAGACACTCAAATACACACTGCAGAAAATTGATCTAAGGAGAACTTGGAAACACAATCATCATGAAATATGTTGTTCAGGTTGCCAATAGCAGAGAGATTTAAAATCCAGGCTAAGGGGCCAGGGAGATGGCTCAGTAGCACGCACTCTTGCCTGGCAAGTGCAAGAGCCTGGGTCTTTAAAACATGGTCCTGTGAGATAGCTCAGCTGACTAAAGTGCCTGCTTAGGAAAGCTTAGGCAAGCACAGGAACCACATGTGGGGTGAGCCCAGCCTCCAGGGCAGGCTGTGTCAGCCAGAGTCTGGGCATAGTTGCATATGCCTATAATCCCAGGGCTGAGGAGGCTGTAAACAGGAGGATCACTATGAGTCCACGCTGCACAGTGGAACCCTGTAACAACCAAGTATATATTTTTTAAAAAAGCCTTTAAAAGAGATCAGAAATTTAAAGAATAAAATTTAGAAAATTAGGTAAATTAGCAGAAGAGTTTCATTAAAACCAATTAAACATAATATAGATATATAGAGTCAATAAAATGACTTCCTTACCTCATGCTGTCATTGCTTCAAATGTAATTGTTTTTTGTTTTTCTTTCAGAGGGACAAGTGATTGAATTCAGGCCATAGCGCTTGCCAGGCAAGCACTTACTCAGGGGCCATCTCCCTGGCCCCTGAAATGTAATTGTTACTTACAAACATATGAATATGAATTTTAGAATGATGATAGGTCTTGGACTTGTATTTAATAGTTTGGAAAATGTAGATTTTAACAAAGATAACCCCCAAAGTTTGTTCTTTAATAAGTCAGTAGTAATCACATAGAACTATCATGAATATTAAACAAAAACAATGCATGTAATTATTAACATAAAAAGGAGTCCAGCACTTGGTTAACTCCTGCATGTGATGACAGTAGTGTAGGAAGAGCCTGCAGACTCCCCTGGGAGTAAGAGGGAGGGACTCAGGCCTTGATGGGCAGTCACTGGCTTGGCCACAGTGCATTCCTTCTTCTGAGCCCCAGAGCCTCTTCCTAAAACTATCGAAGGTGTGGGCCGAAGAATTCTTTGAACAATTCAGCAGAGATCTCTGTGGAGAAAAGGACAAAATTTGATACAGTTGACATCTGCACATTTCTTTCCTTTTTCTGATCCTTCAAAGTTCAAGATTCATAAAACTCCTGAGCTTCTTGTCCTCAGTACTTGCTCTTTTTCATTTTTTTTTTCTTTTGCGTGGTGGTGTGGACTCTAGAGACCATTTTATCCTAGATGAGACCTGGACAAGTCCTGGACCACATCCCTTTAGTGGAGCAATGACTAATTGAATTACAGTGTTCTACCTTAGCCTCTTTCTGTGCATCATTCCATGGGGGAATGGAAAATCTGGATTTACCTATACTATAGGTCCCTATTACCCATTACATCTAGTGTAGAAATATGGTAAAAACTGCTTTCCTACTATAACATACAAATTCAGTAGGTTCTGTAAAAAACACAGATTTGAAATTCTTTCTGTGAGGTTTTGCATCTCTTCAGAACTACTGATGGAACAACAGTATAATCTCCATTGTCCACTGTGCTATTTCCAGAGCTCTTATTTCCAGGACCTCTTTCAGGTAATCTAGTATTGAATCAAGACTGTGTAGGATCCTTTCAATCAATGCTAAAGTTAAAGTGGAAATTAGATGTTGAATTACTATTACAATACTTCCCAGTTAATGTGAATTATGTGCGCTTCTCCTGCGGACATACATTTCTATTCAAAATGAGATGTCTGTGATTACAATGATTTGTTCTGTCTTATGCAAACAACATACCCTCCTCACCAAAGTCATTCAGAAACAGTATTATTCCTTACACTGAGAATTATTTATGCATACAAACAAGAAATCAAAAAGGAATATAATGTTTGTATATGGATTACTGTAAGTGAATATTTATGTAATTAAATATTTAAAGACATTCATCTTCACATATTCATTTTCAGAACTTTAACATTTGAAAAAGTAAAGCATCCCTTGTTTCCTATATGCTTAGTATCCTGCCTCTTCATCCTAGCAATATGCACTGTCAACTTTGAAGTTAGAAACATAATTAAATGACATGTAAAATATTGGTAAAGCAATAGAGTTAAAGTCTGTCATTGCAAGTTTAGCAAAAGAAGTTTTTCTTGGAGTATTTCAATTGAAATCTTCAGGAAAACAAAATTAATGAGATGAACACAAATTATTTCTCTATACTGTAAATGTAAATAGATGTAGAGATTTACACATCTTAAAAGGTTGCATTTTCTCAAATAATTAAATGTCAAATATTTATAGACTTTGAACATCTTGTGGTTCCTATTTTAAACCTCAAAACACTATATGATGTTATACATTTAATATTATTACTATTCCTTTTTAATATATTCAAAAAGAATTCAAGATATTTTCCACTTTACATGTCACTGCCATAAGTAACCTGTCTGATTAAGTAACTCAATCAAAGAAAGTTACCTGATCTCTGGAGCTCACTGGAGCTGGTTAGGTATGGTCATAGGCATTCATATCAATGAAAGCCTTTCATGTATAAAAGGAAAGAACTGAATTTTTCAAGTTAATTTGTAAAGCAAAAAGTATGATCATTTGATATTGTTCATGACAACCCAAAGTGCTATTATAGGTGAAAATGTGCTTCTAATTTGAAGCTGAGTGATCAACATGAAAAGAAAAATACTTAATTCAGCATTAAAAGTTCAAATACTAAGAGTATGTTTTCAAGAATCAGCAAAATTTAGGAAGGTCAGAAGTTTTCTTCTGTTATGGCAATACTGAGTACCAGGCTAAAGCTCCCATAAAAGTTAAAAGTATCTTGTGATATTATTTTTTGGAAAACTTGTCTAGATTTATTTTTAAGAAAGAATCTTCCTTTTAGGACCATCATGAAATTCTAAAGTTGCTAATAGAAAAGGAATTGAACCTTTAGAACAATCCCCTTTACTTCAGTATCTCAATATAAGAACACTGAAGAGAATAACGAATGTTATAAAGGCTACTCCACAGGAAGGCTCTGTCATGATCTAGAGATATTCACTCTTTAAAGATTTTCTCAAGGATCACTTTGCAGTTGAGTCCATTAAATGATATAGCAAGGAGAAGGGCAGGACCACTGGAGAAGTACATGCTATATTTTGAGGGAAGAACTTTTCGAAACCAAACAATTATGCATGCATGTAAGCAAATTTTATGAAAGTAAACATGATAACCTGTCTTCTAACAAGAAGGCAAAAGTAAAAACCTTTTTAACTACTAGATGTTCAAATTTTATCTGTCTCTATCATTTGTGTGTGTATAACTTATGATGGAATATATGATATGTCTTTACATATTTACCACACTAAAGGAACTAAACAATAAAAAATAATTTTATTTGTGTAAAATTTTACAATTCATTCTTTTAATGACTTCCATTTTTATTATATTTTTCTTTTTATTCATTTTAGTGAGAAAAAAATAAAATAGCAATGGAATAGTTTCAAAACAGGTTAGTAAGACAGTTACAATAATTAATACATTGCATATTGTTGTCTTCATAGTAGTTATTTTGAGGACAAAATACGGACATGATATTTTCTCCAAATGATATTAATATAAACCTTTCTTCTCAATGGGCTAAGAGAACATAGCTGTATATCCACCCTATCTTTTATATATATTTTTTTTCTTTTATATATATATATATATATATATATATATGTTTTCCATCTTTTTCACACCAAAATGATCCTTTATTTACACTTTTTCAAAGTTAACAACATGACACAAGGTTTCCTAGCAACTAATAGCTTACCTTAACCAGACAGGATGTTTATCTCAGGACTGAGGTAGCTTGTTCGCTTTAGACTCTGAGGCCTAGTCCCACCTACACACATTTGACCAATGACATCTTTCATTTTTAATGTCAGAGAATTTTAACATTTTTCTTTATCTCGGAGAATGCTTGATCTGTAGTTATTTAAAGGTAATCTAAATAATCCAAATAAGAAATTAGGCACAATATACTGATAGGTAGCTAATCAATAAGAACATATCGAGAACTTCATTATTTTTTAAAGTTCCTTGTATTAGTGCAAGATATTAAAAAAAAGCAAACTTGATTTATCCCACTATATTTTTTCAAACTATTTTAAAAAACTAAGAAATTAAATAATTTATCAAAAGTAATCATTAATTGAGGGGTAAAATAAAGAATAAGTAAAATTAGAGAAATTATTTTTATCTAAATAGTTGAATAAATATTAACCTAAGTACTAAATTAAATTCTGTTGAATGTAGAAATGAAAAATATGTGTAGAAGAATAAACATTTAAATTGGGGAAAGTTAAAAGACAGATGAGAAAGAATGCAGATTTCTTTAGCGTTCTGCAAAGTGCAAGACTTTTTATTTTGCATGACAGCTAGTGATACCACTTAAATGACCCCAACAAAGAATAAAAAGATAGTATAGTGGAATTTTTAACACAATTTTGTAGGCCAACACTCTTAAAACACTCATTAAAGAAGATATTAACTTATACATCAAATGAATTTGTAAAAATGTTATTGAGATAGGTTTAACTAGAACACTGACGGAAAAAACAAAGGTCAGTGCAACACATGTCTGAAATATATAAAGAATAATGTATCCAAACATTCGTGGTAGAAAGTAATAAAACCTCAAGTCTGAATATAGAAAATAGTCACTTCTTTTCTTCATTGAAGGAAGGACAAATCAAAATGAGATTTCTTTATTCATGCACATTATAATTTTTCAGAGGGAAGTTAAATGAGCATTAAGAGATAATTATTTTTCTTAATATGAAGATAACTTCCATATAGACACTTGTAACATTTTTGGTTAAGAGTGAAAAATGTTACAATAAGGTATAATTTGCAGAAAATAATTGGACTGCAATCTAAAAGCTTTTTTTTCACTGAGCACTTCATTTAATAGCTTCTTACATCACAAATTTGCTATGCTAAAGTTGTTCACTTTGTCTAATTATCTAACATGTCTGTCTCATGACCTCCACCTAAAGAGGATTATATATGCTTTTTAAGGAAATTAAATCATGTAAAGGATTTGATTGTGTGTGTGTGTGTTATTTGATTTTAAACCTAGAATGTTTTCCTTGAGATATATCTCCAGCCCTTTTTATTTTTTACTTTATGAAAGGGACTTACTATGCTACTAAACTGAACAAAGATAGAACTTGTGATCTTCCTGCCTCAGCCTTGCAGAGATTCTAAATATGTGCCACCATGCAAAGTGAAGCATTCGGAATTTAGAAAATGATGCACATCTAACACATGTAAATACTTAATGACAGTGAATCTAAAAATACTGGGGCTGTGGAGATAGCTCAGAGGCATGAGTGCCTGCCTGGCAAGCGAAAAGTCCCAAGTTCAATCCCTGGTACCACAAAAATAAAATAAAAACAAAAGCTTTGTGCTTTTTTAATGAATACTGTTATTTGTGTGACTCCACTGGCAGTTACCTTAAATTTTACTAGATTATAAACAACTATGCTGAACTGATCTATTTTCACAAGAATCTTTCTACAATTCTATGCATACTATTAAAAACAACGAAATTCTTACATGACATTAAGAAATTCTTACATGTACATTCAGTTTGAGTGAAGAGGGCCACAGGGGAATGGCACCAGCATAGTTTTGTGCAGGAAAGACCCCTTACAGAGGCTTGTTAGGCTCAAGTATAAAAGGAGAATGGGAGGGTGTGATTTCTGCTGATTTTTCTTGGGAGAGTTTCCTTCCAACTGCATTTCTGCACAAGAATTTCAGAGGGTTTTCTTCCAGAGAGCTTTGGCTGCTTTCTTCTTCTGCGGAACTTCGATCCTCATCTCCTTGGGAGCCATCTCCTGGCTTCCAGGGCGTACTCCTCAGCCTTCTGGCATAGATCCTTCCGCCTCCTGACACCGACTTGCATGGCACATTGCAAAGGGCTGAGTCTGGATGTTTTGAGTCCACACACACAGATAGACATCATGCACTCTGCTTTATCTGGCTCTAGTGAACACTGACTAATCCACATATAAGAGGAAGCTGTAAGTAAAATGATAGCTATAACAATAGATACCAATTTTGTGAATAAAATAAAATCATCTTCAGATTATATTATAGGCCAAAAAAGAGTTCATTATTTTTTGAGCTAGTATTTAGTTTGTAAATAAAATATGATATTATATGCAGAATGACACATGAACATTACTTATAATGCTGTGCTGCTGGAAATAATTAAAGCATAATAATAAATTATGGGAGATCTTTCCAATAAAAACGTGTATTCTTATTATGAATGACAATTAGAAAAATAGGTAGCATTACTGAGAAAAATGTAAAACTATAGTTTATAAGATATACACATGAGCATTATGTTGGTGTTTTTCACAAATAACACTTACTTATAAAATATTCAAATAAAATACAAAATTATCTTAGACAAAGATTTTATACTGTATAAATATTCTTCTGCATAAAAATAGTGAATCATCTAGATCATGGTTAGAGATTTAATGCTAAATCAATATTATTATACAAGAGATTGAACTTGTTTATTATATTAGAAAATATATTTCACTGATTTTCCATGATCTAATTTCTAAAAGCATATTCCATCATTCTACTTCATGTTTTTTTATTGTTTTGGGTAATTGGATAGTATTTTCTTAATGTCATGTACAGAAGTTCTACCACTGAAGGTAAGGACTTATAGATTAACATAATTATGACAAAAGTGTGACTTACTTGAGTTCAAACCCCAGTTCTGCCCCCCACAAAAAAAAGATTAAGTAAAATGGTGACTTACATTTGCAGATGACCAACTTGCCATTATTTAATATATCTGCCTAACTTTCCTCAGGTATGGCATAGGTATGATAAAACAAGGCAAAATATATGATTGTTTGATTACAAAATACTTAGAATTATTTCCCTTAATAGTACTATACAGATTCATATTCCATTAAAAACAGAGAAATTCATAGAACTCTCATTATATATCATAATTTCTGCCTAGCTACAGCCCAAAGCTTCATGTCATCATAGGGATTTTTAAAATGTGGATGAATCTAAATTGTGCGATTGATTCATAGTGTAATGCTAGAATTAGAAATGCTGAGATTAGGGTGTGAGGTAGCCCTGTGCCCTGGAGTGGGTAGCCTCTATATGCAGCAGGGGACAGAAAGGGGCTGTCTCACTTCCCTTTATATTTTTGCTTTCTTCTACCTCCACAAACTGTTGCTCCTCTGCCATGTGCCACCTTGCCTTGGAGACAACTGATTATGGAATGAAACCTCTACAAACTGTGAGCTAAGTAAACCTCTTTTCCTTTACCTTTGGACGTTAGGTGTTTTGTTTCAACAATGAGAGAAAAGTGACTAAGACCCTAGTTTTTTCTTTTCTATTTTTTTTAAGCAACTACAGTTGACATTTATTTATCTCCCAATAACCCAGTAATATTTTGAAAAATGTCAACTAATAGTCTGACATCATATTTGGATGAAACATGATCATACGCAGCTCCAGTCTTAGACTCACTCAGCCTTGGCTGACTACACCAGAGAGACCTGGCCCAACTCAATTTGACCACAACTGCACTTTCTACCAGGGAGCAGAGACCAGCACTGTTACAAACTTCCTTCAAGGACTTTCGGCCCAGCAATAAGAGATAACTGAAGCTACCTGCCAAAATTCACCAGGCTTTTAAGTTTTTGTACTTCCTGCTTGCAAACCTATATAACCCAAGCCCCAAGTCCACTCTGCACTGATGGTTCAGGAACGATCCCCCACCAGCCCACCAGCATAACAGAGCTCATTACCTTCCAGCTCGCTGGAGCAGAGCATTCTCCATTCAGTTCAGTATTGGCTGCACAACAGCATCAGTGCTTTCCTGACACTTACTTATGTGAAGAATCCTTTACCAGGGAGAAAAGAGAAAAATGTGACAAAAATGCTATCTGCCGTAATAGTGTACATGATTTTTATTATTGAAATTATTAAATTAAGAACCTAGGGAGAAGAATAGCTTAAGTTTTGTTTCCAGTTCAGTTATTTTTGTACTATGGGACACTTATTCAGTGATCCTTAAAACAAAATGGTAAGGCATATCAGGAAATGGCATTGGTAAGCTTTGTGAGGAAATAGCAAGAGACACAGCAACAATGAAGAAAGCTTTTATTGGGGCAGAGACTGACCTTGCAGCAAGTTGTGTTTTAGTAGAATATGGCACTAAGTCTTTTGAAGGGGGTAAAACTGTTTGCACATGCTCAAGGGTCAGTCTGAGCAACAATAGGTTTTTTGTGTATTATTAAGATCTCAGTATAGGAACATTGTGACCAGGACCAGTGGGTTTGGCCTTGACAGCTTGGCCATGAGCTGTTTCTGTTCGTGAGGACATCTGGTAGCAATAAGAACACAGTGGGGGTGGTGTAACCAAGAAAGGGTTTCTGTGTATTGCCCTGAAAAAAGTTTATGTTTAAACAGATTTATTTTATTTTATTTTATTTATTTATTTGTGGAACTGGGGATAGAAATCATGTCCTTATACTTGCTAGGGAAGCACTTATTTCACTGAGCCATCTCCCCAGTCCACAAATAGATTTATAATCTATTATTTTTCATTATAACATCAGCTAATAAAATTTATGTATTTTTTAATTTTTAAATTTTTTTTGTGTACCTTAGGGAAGAGCCTACAGGGGTTCAGTGTCTCACTGCGCATATTGGACTCTGTTTACAGCCTCCCAAGAGCTAGGATTACAAGCAGTCCTCCACTCCCAGTCTCAATTGCTGTCTCAGTGCGCCCAGGGCAGGGGGCCAGCGCTGCAGGCCCGAGGATCCAATTCCTGAACTCTGTGCCTGCTTGGAGGCATTTTAATTCACTGAGCTGTTGGGCTGGCCCTAAGCTTTAAATAAGTGCTCCTTCCACGCTACTTCTTTTTTAGATCAGCAAACCCCTTAAGTCTCCTAGATAATGTCAAAACAATTTTCTCATAAAAGTTAAGAATTTTTTTTCAAAAGCATAATATGTCCCAACTTAACATACTTAATGTTTTGTTTTATTTTAGTGAGAAACAAGTAGAAATAAGACAGCTTCAAAGCTGATTACTAGGACAGTTTCATAGTTAATACCTTGTACATTGTTATCTTCCTAGTGGTTATCCATATTACAAGATATAGACAGGATATCCTGTCCAAACAAAATTAGTGCAAATCTTTCATCTCATTGGTTTAAGCAAAACTAGGTTTTTATATATCCTAACTATCCTGTAAATACAGATACAGAATGGACCTTGCTTTGTATCCCATTTTTTGGTTTAGTCCTCTCAGGTATGGGTATTCCATTGGCATCTAAATACTAAAGGTAATGGATTCAGCAAACCAATCCAACACAGTCCAGGAGTCCACAATAGTAGTAGGTTATTTGCAGAAGTTGGTGACTTGACCCCTTCACAGCTCAGTGTATTAATATGGATTTACTTTATATATCTGGTTTTTATACCTTTCTGTTGGATGGTTAAGACCAAGATAAAGCAAGACCTATATAACAAGAAATGTAACTTTTGTATCTGCCAAGGTAGTCAAGGCCCCTCAGGATTTATCTTGTAACTCTGTACCACAGTTTTCAAATTTGTCAGTGTCAGCCATGTGGATAAATCACAGCCATTACTTGACCAATTTTCTCTCTGCGAAAGCCTGAGAGAAAGTTTTCTCTGCATGTGACTCTCCTTAGGTACACTGTAGGTCACTGATCACTTTCCTCTGTGGTCCCATAATCTCCTTGATCAGAAAATTTGGGACACAAAAGAGTTACATAATGTCACACAAAAGATTCTTTTATGTCCCCCATCTTCACTGACCTTGGAAGGCTAGGGTCAAAATGTTGACTGTCCTTGCAGCCCTTCTATTTCTCTAATTTTTGGTCTGTAAAAAAAGGTTGTTAAGCCTCCCAGAAGAAAAGCTTATTATTACCCTATAACATGGAGTTGGGTGTAATTTCACTATCTGTCAGAATATCGAACATCTTACGCATAACATGAAACAGGTATTTTCGATCAAGTATTGATATGTTAAACTTTAGGTCCCCACAGAATATGGACATAAAATGTTAAAAAATGAAAAATGTTTAAAGATGATGAATAAACAATTACATATTTTTACACAGAAGCTTAGAAATCTAACCATATATAGCTTTGTAGCATGACACTTATGTGACATTTTTTCCTCTCTGTCATTTTGTTTTTATTTTTCATTTATTACCCACTTTAAAAAAAAACAAGCAAAACAAAAATTTTCTGGGGAGAGAGTATGGTAATAGTTGGTATGTCATAACAAGAAGTACATATGTAGAAGACCAAAATGAGAGGCTTTCCAAGCATGGCTGTTCTTTTACACATTGCTATTTTCACTGCAGTTATTTGATTCATAGGTATCATCAGGTATAGTTAGTCAGGGTGAGAATTCTATCAGTTAACTGCTAGTTTCAAAAACCTGCTGATATTGCTCAGTATCATTGCCTTACCCATCTTGTGTGTATAAATGTGTTGCTTTTCCCTTCTCATGTTTCCCTGCTCTTCTCCTTGCCTTCTCCTCATTGTTCAACCCTCAAGTTCTTGCTTTCCTTTTAATTGTGTTATACTTTTAAGCTTGTATTTCTTCTTTCCAGTTCTTATGCAAGGGAGACTATATGATATCTATACATGTGGGTCTGATGTATTTCTAAGTGTATCTTCAAGTGGCATTTACCTAAATATAAAGGATTCGAGTTTATCATTGTTTATAGCTGAATAATACTCCATTGCAAAAAGATGCCACAACTTTTTCAACTATTCCTCATGTGATGTGCATCATGGTTGTTTCCAAGATTTGACTTACAAACTGTGGTGCTATAAATGTAGGCACACATATATCACTATGATATGAGTTTTCAGTTACTCAGTGAAAGTTCTCAGAAGGGGGGTAGCTGGCTTGAATGGGATTTACAGTCCAGGTTTCTTAAGGGTCTCCACACTGATTTCCATAATGGTTGCAGCAGTCTACATTCCTACCAGCAGGGGAAAAGGTTTCCCTTTTGTCCACAGCCTCTCCAACATTTGTTGTTAGTTGATTTCTTTATAATAGCCATTCTCTCTGGGGTTAGAAGATATCTCAGTGTTGTTTTAATTTTCAGTTCACAGATGGCTAGCGATGTGGAGCATTTTTTCATGTATTTATTTGCTTCTTTAATTTCATGCTCTCAGAAGTATGTGTTCATCTCGGATGTCCACTTCTGGATTGGTCTTTAAATTTAGAGGCCTAATGTTTTTAAGTTCTTTATAAATTCTAAGGAGCAGACCTTTGTCTAAGTGCTTATTTGTTAAGAATTTTTTCAAAATTTGTGAGTTGTTCTTTCACTTTGTTGGTAATATTTTTGACATGCAAAAACTCCTCAATAAGAGCTGATCCCAGATGTTAATTCCCTCAAGTATTACCAGTGCAATTTGATTTCCATTCATAAACTCTTTGCTTACCCCTATGCATTCAAGAGCTCCTCCTACATTCTCTTCCAGGATATTTAGTGATTCTGTTTCAATATTTATATCTTTAATCCACTTTGACTTTATCTTAGTGCGTGGTGATAATACTGGATCAAGTTTTAATTTTTGGCATGTAGACAGTTACTTTTTCCAGCAGCATTTGTAAAAGAGGCTATCTTTCTTCTAGTATGTGTCTTTGGAGTTTTGGGGGAAAATCAGGTTGTTAGGCTGGGGATATGGCTCCTCAGAATAAATTCCTGCCTGGCAAGCACAAGGGCCTAAATTCAATCCTCAGCTCTGAAAAAAAAACGTTAGGTTGTTGATTGTGTTTATAGGAGCCTTTTCAACTTCTAGTCTATTCCATTGATCCTCAGATCTATTTCATTTCCAATACCATGCTGATTATATCACAGTAGCTTTGTAGTATAATTTCAAGTCAGGAAGTGTAATGCCTCCTGCATTGTCTTTGTTGCCCAGGATTGCCTTTGCTATTTTATGTCTTTTCTGGTTCCAAGTAAATTTTAGTAATAATTTCTCTAGGTCTGGGAGGTATGTTGGCGGCAGTTTGATAGGAATTGCTTTAAATCTGTACAACAATTTTGGGAGTTTTGCCATCTTCACAATGTTGGTTCTTCCTATCCAGGAGCAGTGAATATCTTTCCATTTTCTGAAATCCTATACAATCTCTTTTTTTAGGGTACCCTAGTTTTTCGTGAAAAGATCATTGGCTTCTTTAGTTAGATGAATCCTAAGGTATTTTGTTTTCCTTGGTGCTTTTGTAAAAGGTATTGTTTCTCTAATTGTCCTCTCAGTTTGTTTGTTATCTGGGTAGAGGAATTGTATTGACTTTTGGTTATTAACTTTGTATCCTGCTATGCTGCTGAAATTGTATGCCAATTCTAGATGCTTCTTGATGGAGCTTTTTGGGTTTTCAAGTGCAGTATCATGTCATCTGCAATGAATGATAATTTAACTTCTTTACTTATTCTTGTTCCTTTCATTTCTCCCTCTAGCTAATGTTTTCAGAACTACATAGAATAGGAGGGTTGATAGAGGACATCCTTCTCTACACTAGATGTGAGAGTAAAAGATTTCAGTTTTTCCCCACCACGCCCGGCTCCATTTAGAATTAAATTAGGCATTGGGTTGTTAGAGATGGCTTTTATTAAATTGAGGTTGAGGCCTTCTATTCTAATTTTCTGTAGGACGTGGAACAGAAATGAGTGTTGCACTTTGTCAAAATCATTTTCTGCATCAATTGAGATGACCATGTAGTTTTTAGTTGTTTCACTATGATACAGTGTATTACATTTATAGAATTTTGGATCTTGAACCATCCTTGCATTCCTGGAATGAAGCATACCTGGTCATGGTATATGATCTTCTTGATGATTTTCTGTATTTTGTTGGCTAGGATTTTATTGAGGATTTTTGCATCTATGCTCATGAGGTAAATTGCCCTTGTAGTTCTCTTTTTTGTTGTTGTTGTTGTGTCTTTCCCTGGTTTTGGTAACAGTATAGTACTTGCCTCCAAAAATGATTTTGGGGGAACTTCTTCCTTTTCAATTTCATTGAAGAGTTTGAGGAATGTAGGATTACATCTTCTGTGAATTTTTTGTAAAACTCGGCTGTGAATCTAGCAAGTCTAGGACTTTCCTTTGTAGAAAAGCTTTTTATTACATTTCATATTTCATTGGCTGTTATGGGTTATTGAGAGTTGTTCTATCTTCTTGATTCAGTTTTGGTAATTTTTACCTTTCTAGGAATCTGTCCATTTCCATTCTATATTCTATTTGGTGAGCATAAATTTTCTCAATGGGGCTATTGATAATCTTCTGAATTTCCACTGGGCCTGTGGTGATTACACCCTTTTTGTTCCTCATTGAATTTGAAATGTTTCTTTCCTCTTTTTGATGAGGATATCTAGGGGCTTATCAACTTCATTTAGTCTTTCAAAGAAGCAGCTTTTTGATTCGTTAACTCTTTGAACTGTTTTCTTTGTCTCAACTGAATTAATTTCTGCTCTAATCTTTATGATTTCTTCCTGTTTTGGGCTCTGAGTTTGGTTTGCTCTTCCTTTTGTAGTTTGAGGAGGGGTGTAGATTAGGGTGTTTATTTTTTCCCATTCTATTTCTTTAATGTGTGAGTTCATAGTTATGAATTTCCCACTGACAACTGCTTTCATTGCATCCTATAAACTCCAATAATTTGTGGTTGAATTTTCATTGAATTGCAGGTATTGTTGAATTTCTTGTTTAGTTTCATCTGTGACCCAGTGATTGCTGAGTAGTATGCTATTTAATTTCTGTGTATTTAGGGGTTTTTCTGGGTTTTTTTTTTTTGTTATTTATTTCCAGTTTAATTGCACTGTGGTCAGATAATATGCATGGGATGATTTCTGTTTTCTTACATATACTTAAGCATGACTTATGTACTAGTATGTGGTCTATTTTAGAAAATGACCCATGTGCAGCTGAAAAAAACTGTGTATTCAGCTGTGGTTGAGGGGAACACTGTATATGTATACCAAGTCTTTTTGTTCCAAGCTCTGTGTCAGTTGGGCTACTTCCTTGCTAATTTTTTGCCTGGTTGACCTATCTTTTTGGGATAAGAGGATGTTAAGGTCTCCTGTTAAGATTGTGGTATTGGATATTGGATTTTTCAGGTCCATTAAAATTTATCTTATATACTGGGTGTTCCCATATTTGGTGTCTACATATTTATAAGTGTTACCTCTTCCTCTTAAATTTTTCCCCTAAGCAGTACATACTGGCCTTCTTTATTTCTTTGATCATTCTTGGTTTTAAGTTGAGACTGTCTGAGAACAGAATTGCTACCCTTGCTTTTTCTGAGGTGCTGGCACATTGTTTTCCATCCTTTGACTTTCAGCCTATAAATTTCTTTATGAGTCAAGTATTTTCCTTGCATGTAGCATATTGCTATATTTTGTTTCCTTATTCACTGTAACAGTATATTTCTTTTAATTGGTGAATTGAGTCCATTTACATTGATTTTTATAATTGAGATGTGTTGACTTATGTTTTGCATGTTATTTACCTGCTGCTTTTTACTTTTTTTGTCCTGGTTTTATTGTTTGCCCTGTTAGTGTGTTCCTTCTGTTCCCGTTGTTGGAGTTCTGATCATTTTTGTCCCTCTTGGAATATCTTTCAGTAGTCTGTGTAGCACTGGCTTTGTCATCATGAAATTCTTCAGTTGTTCTTTGTCATAAAATACTGCAAGTATTTCACTTCTCCATCAAACTTAAAAGAGAGCTTTGCAGGGTATAGTATTCTGGGCTGGAATTTGTTTTCATACAGGATTTGAAGAACTCTGCTCTATGCTCTGCTTGTTTTCATGGTTTGTGAAGAGATGTCACCCATAATTCTGATGGTTTTCCTTTGAATGTGATCTGCTTCTTTCTCTAGCGGCTTTCAGTATATTATTCTTGTGCTGGATTTCTAGTATCTTGACTACTATATCTTTAAGTGTATTTTTACTTGGATTGAAATTATTTGGCATTCTGTATGCTTCAGTTACCTGAATGTCAGATTGTTTCCTCATATCTAGGAGGTTTTCTGCTATCACTTCTGTCCATATTCTTTTAATATCACTTTTATTGACTCCTTTCTCATTGATATTTATGAGTCTCACATTTCTCATCTTTGCATCATTCCACGTGATAAATTATTTTTTCTTGCATCCTAGTTGTTTTAAGAGAACTTTTCTTACCTTTTCACTAGGTGCATGACAGTCTTGAAGATCTGAAACTCTGTCTTCACTTTCACTCAAACAGTTTTGTAGGCTTTTGATTGAAATGTTATGTTCCTCTATATCTCTTTGACTCTGCTTCCTGTGATCTATTTCTTTCCTGTATCGCTCATTCAAGGAATATATTAGTTTTCTAATCTCCTCCTTTTTTAAATCAATATCTTCTTTAGAAATAGCTATTAATTCTTTTACTGCAGAGTTTTTTTGTTTTGTTTTGGTTGGGTTTCCTCTATATATTTCTGTATTTGATTCTTGACTTCTGATGATATGAATTCAGAGATTTATTTTTTTCTTTCAGAAATTAATTCTGCTCTTCTTTCCTCTATACCTTTTTGCTGTTGCTTATTTCCTTCTGACGCTATTAATTCATAGTTTCCAGCTGAGGTAATGTCCTCTGCTTTGTTCTGGGTGGGCATTGGGTTTCTTCTGTATGTTTCTGTATTTTATTCTTTACTTCAGATGCCATGAATTCAGAGATTTCTTTTTTGCTCCAGAAATTAATTCTGCTGTGAGTTTCTCTATACCTTCTGCTGTTTTTTCTTTACTTTTGAAGCTATTAAGTCATACATTTCAGCTGAGCTTGTGTCTTGTGCACTTGTTCTTGGATGGCTCAAGATGTGAGATTGTATTTTACTGTTTTTTCTTTTTGTATAGCATTGACCTCTGACCTTTGGAGGAGAGCATTGGTGCAGTTATAACCTTAGCATCTAAGGAAATTCATGTGCAGTTCTATTAAGTTTGAGTTTTTCCAGTTATGCCTGCCTTTGGTCTAGCTCTATGTTCAGCTCTTCCCTGCTGCAGCCCTTGAAACTGAACTGTTGTACCCCTCCGCTGTGCCCCTGGTCCAGGGACCACAAGGGAGAGCAGAAGCTCATTCCCACACTCTCTGGTCCTTTTCTTTGGCTGGATGGGAGGGGTAGAGGTTTCCTGACTGAGCAAGAGAGTAGGCCAGAAAGGGTCCTAAGAATGTGGTGGAAGGACTCACTTAGTGGCTGGCCTGGTCTTAATCTGCAGAAATCTAACCAGCGAGGGGAGCGCCAGAACTCACCTCCACACTCGCTGGGCCTGGGCTTGTGCTACAATATACTTAATGTTTAAGTATCCAGTTAAGTCACACAAAGTACACTTATTACAATTCATATGGGTGAACCACCCTTAGCATCTCCCATTTCCAAGCCTCTTTACACCTGATATTTTTTTTTTTATTTTAAAGAGAGAAAGATAATCAAAATGATACAGAATTCTAAGACAAAATGGTCGGAAATAAACACTAGTTATTATACTGCATGTTTTTGTCTTCAAAATAGTCTAGATGTCTTAGTTATTTTTTCTACTTGATGACGCAAAATATTCAACTCAAAATTAAGGAAAGAAAGGTTATTTAATTCATAGATTGTGCATAGTTCAGTTTATAATCAGCTGGATCTAAGGCAAGGTCAGAGAAAAGAGCAAAAATAGCAAGAATAAAATGGGACACAATTCTTTCACCCTTTTATCGTATGCTGCCTGCCCTGTGCCCTCTGCTCCCACCCCTGCGGTGAGTGTGGCACTCATGCTACTTCCATCTCCTTCTCTTGCACAGGATGGGGATGTTTACAAGGTGAGAAACCTGGCTCCCTAGGGAGTTGCTTAGTTAACCTTCTAAACTTCTCAGTTTGGCATAGTGTATCTGTTAAGTTTCCTTCCTCTGGTGTGAAAGAGGAGTTGGACAAAGCAAAGAAATCCTTATTGCTTGGTGCTGAAGGGCTGCCAAGGAGAAGCAAGATCTCTCAAAGAGGAAGTGGGATGGCAGAGAATAACTCTGTCAGGCTTGCTGTGGGTGGGACTTGTGTAGGTAGTACATTGTGGTATCAGGTACCATTGACTAAGGTGCCGTGAGTGAAAAACAAAAGAGGAAGCTTGAGGAAGACGATGGAAATCAATCTAGGATTGTCAGTTCTGTGTTTCCCATGCCATGCTGACTTTCTGCCTTGATGACCCAATGATCCACTCCGTGGGTGCACACCCGTCAGAATTATATCATAGTACCAGATGTGGACATGCTAAATTGATCAAATAATATAAGAAAAGTATTGCCTTCAATGAAATAATACAAATTAGTAGTACAATTATCAGCAACTAGGATCTTATCTTATTAAAGTTTTTGCACATCAAGGAAATTATCAGCACAGTGAAAAGAAAATCAATGAATTGGGAAAAGTTTTGCCAAGAGTCCCTTAGCTGATAAAATTGAAATCCAAATTTTTCTTGATTCCTCTCCTCTCTCCAGCATTTAGCAACTACTTTTACATATTCTGTCTTCTAAGAATTTTACCTCTCTAGATACTTTGTGTAAGCAAAATCACAAAATATTTATTTTTGTGACTGGTCTATTTTGCTTCACTTTATGTGTTCCAGTTTTACCATATTTCATCACATTCCTCAATATCTTTTTCTGTTTTAAACTTAAATAAGGTTCTTTTAATATGTGCATTTTGTTTATTCATTTTCTGATGGATACACATTGCTTCTACTTTTGGATACTTTGAGCAATGTATTTATCAATGTATGTTACAGAGACCATGCACAAATGTGATAACAGCATAATCCATAATTAAGGCACAGAAGAAGCCAATATGTCCATCCATAGAAAAATGAATTAAGAAAAATGAGCAAGTACACATAACGGTACAGACTCAGCTATACAGAGAAATAAATTTAACATTTATAGAAAAACTAGGTGCAACTGAAAAATATAATGTTGGATGAAATCAAGTAGATGCACAATTGTAAATATCGTATGGTGTCTTTCTTTTGAGTATGGAAAAGTACAAATGCAGAGCAAAATAAAAAGTGACAAGAGGAAAGAAAAGGTTAAGCTTCTTGCAAATGTGTAGAGATCCAAGAAACAGAGAAAGGAGGAAGAGAGAAGTGTCAAAAAGAATCACGACATGCTATGCACAAGTACAAAACACTGACAATAAATATTGACATATGTCATACACAAAAACTAAAAATACTGAGAATGTAAACGTGAAAAGGAAATCTAGAGACACATGGAGGTTGATGTGATTAAACAAGGTGTGCCATATACATGTACTATCATTGTAATCATCATAAAATGCAAACATATACTAATAAAATTAAAGTTAAAGCATTGCACTCTAAAGGTTTTGTTCATTAATATACATTTTAAAGAAAGAGCTTTTTTCAGTAGAATGCAGTATCATCCAGTAACACCATTCTTACAGAAATGACCTGATTGTCTTCATATTGACCTCACATTTACACTCCCACCAACAGAACACAAGAGCATGCTACCATGACAACCAGTTTTCTTCATA